>CAWTZC010000133.1:0-15601 GCA_963919715.1 Microtus obscurus | reverse complement strand
AGCAATTTCTAAATCTACTTGGACATAAAGTATCTAATGCTACCCAGATTGGTCTGTCTAGATTAGAGCCCACTTCTGCAACCCCATGTCTTGTTTCACTCTTTGGCTCATTTTTATATTGTTTTTGGTTATTCTTGTTTCTGCTTTCTTTTTTTAAAAAAATATTTTTATTTCATGTGTATTGGTTCCTTGCCTGTGTGTGTGTGTGTGTGTGTGTGTGTGTGTTGTATCTCCTAGAACTAGTGTTATTATTTATAAATAGGTGGTTCAGGGGATTGGTCCCCATGAGGGGCAGTGGCGGGTCCCCCGAGGCCTCGGCAGGTCCTTTGGCAGGTGGGAGAAGGTGGTGGGTGAGAGACAGACAGATATATCATGCAGAAAGAGTTTGAGTATAGAGTTTATTTAGTGGGCTATGAAGGGGAAAAGGGAAGAGGGGAGGAGAAAGGGAGAAAGGGGAGGAGGCAGAGAGAAGCTGTGAGAGGGGGAAGGGGGGGGGGGGGGGGGGGGGGGGGGGGGGGAGAGTAGTAGTTACCTCTTCAGAAGAGAGGTGAGAAAAGACAGACGCAGGCTGAGAGAGGAGGCTGGAGATCTGCACTTGCCTTGGCAGGGTTTGTCTCTTAAAGGGACAGGAGTACCCAGGTGGCTGACCACGCTAGCAGATTATTATAACAACTAGAGATTCAGACAGTTGTGAGGTCTTATTTAGTAATAATCATAAATAGAATCTTTGCTTGGGCAGCAACTAGAATGAGTTGGGATGCTATTAAAAGATATCATGTATGTCCAGACGTGCACGTGCGCGCGTGCGCACACACACACACACACACACACGGACATGGACAGTGGTTGTGTTAGGAAAAAGACTTAGTCCTAAAAAAGCTTGAAACACTAGGGTGTTGTGATAGCCCAGGACTCTTGGCTCTGTGGAATAGAACAAATGATCATGAAATATTTTTCTTGGCATTTTAGTGGCTACAAATCCATAAACAACTTTGAGCTGTGATTATTTAATAGAGGAGATCTGCCTTCCAGCATCACCAGGGTGTTTGGCTGTTTATGCAGAGCCTCTGACCATGTCGTAGAACTGAAGCACATCAACAGTATTATTCCTTTGAGTTAAGGCAGCTTGTCATCAGAGCAGGGCCAGGACCAAAAGAAAGGAATAAAGCTTAACTGAGCTCCTGCTGGGTGGCTGAACTGGTTTTAATCCATTACATCAAATGAAGTCAGTATAGTTCCTTTTGCTGAAGAGATGATGGCCTTAGCCAGAGTTGCCATCCATGACATCTATCAACTAGCCGCATAGCAGATTCATCCAGTGAGGCTCCGGGATCTGCTTATTCCACAGACCCTCTAGAGCTGCCCCCCCCCATCCCCCGTCCCCGCCACCTTCTTCAGCTACGGACACGCTACCAGTAGGCAGCTCTCTGATTAAATCATTGAAGATCTTCTCAAACAGCTTGCAAGTGGCTGAGAAAGAGTGAAGTAGAATACAGGCTGAACTAGCTCAGTGTGCTGAGGACTGACTGTGTCTGGTCAAAGAAATTGTGCCCCAAGGATGTCAACCAGAGAAAGGTAAAACACTCCAGCTTCCAGAAATTCCTAAAAAACATTTCTTACTTTCCACTCCACTCCCGCCTCCCATTCCTGGTACTAACCCTGCACCCAACTGAGCATCCTTTGCATAATATATTGTTTCAAATCTTGCAGTCCTGCATGGGAGGCATTAATACATCCACTTTGTTGACAGTACTGAGACTCAGTGATCCCACACTTCTTCGTTTCTCATAAGCTACTGTGGACTAGAGTTAGAATTCAACCTCTGTTTTGACTCTAGCAACCAAACTCCAAATCATAATCTATGCCTAAAGCCATTCTGCTAGGAACTATTCAAGAAAATGGTGGACTGAGCAGCTTCTGGACAGAAAGTCATGTAAGAGGTCTCGGCTTCCTGTTGGGAAATAACAGAAAATTTCCACCGTCTGTGTAGTTTTTCCACCTGAGAGTCTTCACATTTTACCTGGAGTCTTTGCACTTCCCTCCCGGCAGGGAGATTCCGAGAAACTAACACTAGAGTTTGAGCTCCCTAATTATGTAAGCTCACTTCTGAGCATACCATAACTTTCCACTTACCTACATAGGAATATCCCCATCTCCTAACATGATTACATTCATTTTACAGGGTCGGTCAGAGGATGCAAATTGACAGGAAATTCAACAGAGCTTTTCCCTTTTCCCACATTAACCCCAAATACACCTTCATCTTTTAACCAAGATTTCTAGAAGAATTTAGAACTCAAAGATACTTAAACTGGAGGCATGCATTTTATTTATTGTGTTTCTCCTTCATCTCATACAGCACCCAGAAAGTATTTGCTAGATGAATTAACTAATGGGTGTATTTATGACAAATAATATGAAATGTAACTTGAAATGAGAAGGAGCCAGTTATTATATACAACAGACAGTACAATTTATCTGCAGGAGCCCCTCTTTCAGGATATTGAGAGCCATTTAAAGACTGCCCTCTTCTAAAATATCTAAAGTTGAAATCAGTTGGGTTTCTGTGAACCTGGATAAAGCCCAAGCAATCACAATAACCACCAATGCAGAGCCCATTACAGGAATATCTTCTACGCCTTTGGGTACTTTTAGCAGGTTGGTCTGGGAAATGCTGAAACAAATAACTTTTCACTCTTAATTTTGCTTGCTTGCCTAAGGTAGAACTTTTAGACAATCCTGACTTTGGATGGGAAGGGAACTCCATTGAGCCCTGCAGTTTTAAGGCCACCCGTAGCATGTTGGAAGGTCATCTGGAGAAGCCAGTGTTCCTTGCAGACTCAGGATTCAGCTGTGTCCCCGTTGTATTTGTTTCTGCTGCTTCTTGTTTGCAATCTAACTTTAAAGCCCTAGCCACCCCTTAATGTCCAAAAATTTCCTGAAACAACTCGGATCTTCTATGTGGATGGATTTCTTCCTCACCTAGCCACTTAACATGTCTATACCCATCACCTCCGCGCTGTAGTCGTCTTCTAGCTCTGCTGTAGATAGTTTCCTTTTCGTAAGACTGCAAAGCCATCAGTGATCTTGGTTATTTATCTCTGAGGCTCTTTCCAGAGCTTAGCAGAGTATCAAATATAAAGTGAGACCTCAAAAAATAATTAAAAGAGAGGATCGATTATTTGGCATTATCTTCATCCTTAGTGCACCTGGGTGATTTGCCTGTTGGGGGAGGGGAGAAGTACGAAAAATCTTCTTTTAGTAAGCATCACAAACCCCACTAAACTGTCCATGTGACAATGTGATAGTGGTTAAGGACTCCATCATTGGGACTGGAGAGCTGGCTCAGTGGTTAAGAACATTTGCTGTTTGGTCCCCAGCACTCATGTAACTTCAGCTCTAAGATATCTAGCACATTCTTTTGGCCTCTATGACATTGCATACACACATACATTCATATACATCATATACATACACAAAATTTACACAGACACACACATTAAAAAAATAAGAAAAAAGAAATCAATCACTCCAGCCATTTTTGGCCTTTTTATAGCTTCTCAAATCCAAGAGCTGACTTAAAGTTCCTTGACTTCAAGAAGCCATTACCTCTCTAAACTCCATTTTCTCAATGTGACGCGAATAAAGACAATATCTTGTTCCTTACAAAGTGCTCTAGCAGTTTTATTGGGTTGGCTGTTGCTGTCACCTATGTGGCTACAGAACCTTGATACTAACAGCCAAAATCAGGATCTCTTTGAATCAAAGTTCAGGAGCACTCCGAACTCCCAGGCTGTTGTCTATCTGAAGGAAGGAAATTCAAAAGCCACTAGTGAAGCCATCATGAGCTTTAGAGTCCCATCAGGTAAGCACAGTGGATAATGACATTGAAAGTTCTATCTAGTCTCTTCACGTTCAAAAATACTTTCTTTTCTTGGTTGTACAGATACTAAGCATCAAGGACACATGCTGTGGCTTGCTATTGGTACTACTGCTATTGTGTTCTTGATAGAGTTTAAAAAATCCGTCCAGTTATCTCATTATACTCTCAATAGCAGGTAAGCTTAATTATTAGGAGAGGAAGTTTTCCAACACGAAGCAAGCACAGAGAGCACTCAGACACAGAACGACGTGGAAAATTTACAGTTCTTAAAGTGAAGTTTATGAGTAGACTGCAGCACCACACAGCCTTGCTCAAGTTCAGGAAACAGGGGGGTTAACAAGTAGAAAGTGACTTCTGCTTTGGAAATTTCCACTGCTTAAGGCTGCTACCTGCTCTCTCTGTGAATGCAAGTGTGTGTGTGTGTGTGTGTGTGTGTGTGTGTGTGTGTGTGTGTGAGAGAGAGAGGGGGGGGGGGGGGGGAGAGAGGAGAGAGAGATGTTCCTTCATCATTTCTGTGTAATGCTGTGTCATGTTGTTTGCCTACAACTTCCTTATCTCCCAGGGTTCTCTGGAGCCACCAGGAGGCCCTTCCTTGTTTATTATATAATCCTGCTGTGCATGGCCCCATTCCCTGTCTCTGACCTATTAATATCCCATCACAAAACCATTACTAATGATAATTGCTAAGGAAAGACCTATTTGGAAAAGTCTAACAAACATATTGACTTATGTAAGAAAAATAAATATTAATGCAGGCCTTGACTCAGGTTTTCAGCAGGAGGCTTCTCCAATGGCTTGGTACAATGATGTGTGTGTTACTATACTATAGATGCTTTCTCTACTTGCTTATGCCTGGTTCCAATAATACATCCCTCCAATGGTGAGCTTGTAGCACTAGCAAAAGAAGAAGTTATATCTTGTCTTTAACATAAAACTGAAGACATTTTCATTTTATATCTTCCAGAGACCATTTGTATTCCTTGTATTTGTGACTACTTAATTTAATGGTAATTACTTAATTTTTTAATTTATATTTTTGTACAAGAGAAAAATGTTAAAAACAACAATATACATAGACTTGGGATTGGGTTTAAAAAAGAAAAGTGGATTAAACAAAAGTGTTTTAAAAACATAAAAAAAATAAATATTGATGCAGGTAAGTTGGCAATGCATGAAGAAAGATGTAAGTTCAAAGCCCTTAGGAACCCCAAAGCAGCACTTGAGCTAACCCCTCATTTTATTGTAAGCGATGACTTGAGCAGATGCAGAACTAGTTAGAAAACATAGCTTTAGTCCAACATCTTGTGATCACCACATCAAAATAGACAAAGTAGTTTTGCACTACTGTAATTTCCTTCAAAGTAGTTAATTGAGGGACCCCTTCCTCAGCTGTCGTGATTAGGAAAAAAATTACCTGTGCATTTTTAAGTTCTATCTGTGAACCAAAGCCTCTTGAAAACTAACATTGCAGATTTCTGTGCAAACATGGAAAATGAGTTGACATGCCTCAAGGCATGCCTACCTTTTCCCTAGACACTGCGGATGCTGGGAGAGGGTCACCTCTAACCACATCTGTTCCTCACCACAGAGAAGAGGAGAATGGTTCATCTAAACACAAGTCCTGTTCCAGGACTAATGCCAACACCAGTTTGAGCAAAACTGTAGAAAGGAAATTTTTTGAAAAGGGAGGGGGAATGGCACAAGGTAGAATCCAGAAGGTGCCTGCTTGCTCAGCTGCCATCTTGGTTGCTCTCTGGAGATTTTGGGAAGTGTCAGACTTTTGACTATTCTTCTGCAGACAGCTGTGAATCAACTAGACCTTTCAGTGTTGCTTTACTAACGTGGCTCCCTGAAGTCAAAGAGGAGGCTAGAAGCCAGGGGTGGGAGGAGGTTGTCCCAGGGTCAGCCTTGTAGCACATTCTGAACAGTCCCAAGGTGGAAGCACATGGCAGCCAGTGTAATCTGTGTGGTCCCCAGCAAGCGTTCCAGATTCCATCGGACGTCACCAGCAGCCTGCCCCAATAGCAGGTCAGGATGCTCAGCTGTGTTATAAGAAATGATTGCTGCTGTGTTTGGCATCCTTTTAAATGTTCAAGTGTTGAAGATTTGGTCCCAGCTGTTGCTACTGTTGAGTGGTAACTGGCTCGTGAGTGTAAAAACAATGTCCATTGCAAACACCTGGGGGGGAGGGGGCAGTTTGTGCCTGAGGAGCCGTGCTTAGTAATTTATATGATCCAGATGAAGGTTTCCGTGCTCAAAATATATTATAGTCAAAGCTGAAGTCCCGGCCTAAAAACCTGGCTCCCCATGATCAATATTCTTCCTCTTGAAGCCTCGTCCACCCTGCTACTCTTGCTAGTGGCAGCAGCGTTCCCTCGAGCCTGGACTTTGCTCATTACATTTTATCTCTCCCTGTCATAGTATGCTTGAATTCTCCAACTTACGATAGACTGAAGCCAGCCCTAGATTTGTATTAAATAGTTGTTCAGCAACAGTCTGAAACACCCAATGCAGACTCCAGATATCTGAAGTAACTTAAATATTAGACATAACGTAGATCTTTTCTGGTGACTAGAATAGGATAGTTAACACAACAGCCATGGCCTGGATTGGGCAATGGCTTTAACTGCCTGTGCTACCCTAGCCTGACAATTTCTCTAGATCTTGACGTTTCTGAAGTGGTTTACTAACCTCAGAGATGTTGTATGTCGGGCAGCACAATTCTTCTCTTGTATGGAGGCTGCTGTAGCTTTTGGTTGTTTGACTGTGTTCCTGGGTAGAGAGCTCGGTATGTTCCACATTCTCTTCATGTATGACAACCAAAAAGCCTCCCCAGAGTGCCACATGTTTCCTGGGAAACCATCACACCTCCTGTCTTAGAATAGTGAGGACCTCTAAGTCAGAGGCCTTTGTGCCCCTGTCGAAACTCAGTTTACTTTGCGTCTCAAAGACTGAAAAAACAAAAGACTAGAAATAGAATTTTTTTCTGTCTCAAAATCACTACTGGTAAGGCAGCTAGTCTTTGCCAAGCTATCAAGGTTCCAGACTTCTTTTGTTATGTTGCAGACACTGGGTATTGTCTTTTCTGCCGTGATATCCACATTTCAATGGGCAGATGTTAGAAAGGAGATGGGTAAGGGAGGGGAGCCACGCTGCTTTTTTATGGTCTGTGTGTTTCCTGTGTAATTACTCTCACCTCACTGGCCAGCGTTTAGTCACATGATCACAGGTAGCCAAATGGAAACTAGAAATACAGTCTTTCCTATGGACTGCTGTACTCAACTAATTAATTTAACGTCTTTGGTCTGATTGTTGTTGTCTTTCTTTGAAATTCTCATTTGGTGGAGGATAGGCTTGAGGAATGTATTTCTTGGCTGACGTGGGGGAGATAGGAGAAGCGTACCTATGCCTCTGTGTCCTTTCATTTTGTCCAACCTGCCAGGGCCCTGAAATAAAATCGTCATATAATTACACAGCCTTGCAGACTTGCTCCAAACGTTAACAGGTCACTGAGTTCAGATTAGAAAAAGAATTCTAAAGGAATCAACTCCTGTTGGCTATGACAAAAATATATCATTGCTAAGCAAATCTATTACTAAAAAGGTTTGTGTGGTAAGAGATTTGGAGATCAAAGTAAGGTCCTCCAAAGTGAAGAAATTCTACCCAAACTGGAGTGACTTCTGAGACAATGGAGGCAGTGATCAGGGCAAGGAGAGAACCAAGATTTTTTACAGTCTTATTTTTTTACAGGACAAAACTGGCAAACCTCTGAACGTGTTCATTTATTAATTTACTTACAAATAATTTTATTAGTGGGTGGATTGTTGTGCCTTTTTCTCTTCAAGATTTGGGATTATAATATGGCAGCCTGCTGTTCCTCTGTGAACTGATGATAGCCTGACAGAAAAAACATAACCAAACCTTACATTAAACCACTTATTATGGCATTGTTAATTATTTACATGACTACCTAATTATGCAATGTGTAATTATTATCACACCACATAATTATATCATATAATTAGCAAGGTAGTGTCATTTTCCCCAGGTAAGATGTTCATTTTCAAAATGTGCTAGAATTGAAATGTGTTTGCTTCTAGCCAATAATACTAAGAAGGATGGAATCGAGTTTTTCTGCTATACAACAAATGGTCATCAAACTTGCATGAATTTTAATGAGGCTATGGCTATGGTCATCACATGTTTAAAATATTTTACTGTGAAGTACCATGAACACATAAAAATACACAAATACATAAATGGCACATGCGAGTTACCACAACATGAACAATCAAGGCACATGCGGGTTTACAACATAAACCTCCAATCATGCATCTATGGCAAAACCTAAATCCACATTCCCACCGGTCCTCCTTACGTCTGCAGTCACCTTCCATTGTTTCTTAGAGCATCAACACTGGGCTGGAAGAAAGGTTAGGTTCATCTCTTTTGATAAGTCACATCTTTTGATAGTCATATCTTTTCTCCCTTCCTTCCTTTGATTTTATGTGTATAGGTGTTGTGCCTTAATCCGTTTATGCATCACATGTGTTCCGTGTCCATGGAATCCAGAAGATGTCAGATTTCTTGGGACTGAATTATAACACTGTGAGCCACTATGTGAGAATTGGATTTGAACCAGAGTGGTTCATTGAAAGAGCAGCCAGGGCTCTTAGCCTCTGAGCCATCTCTCCATCCCCACATCTTTTCTTACGATAACTACTTTATAGTTTCATATATTATCAAAATTTGTTATCTGGGTATTATTTTAGTCAATAAAGAGAACTATCTAAAATAACCCACTTCCAAATTCAATCAAAAGAACAATTCTAATCTGAGATGTTTTATTTTTAAGACAAAGAAGAGGAAAGGCAGAAATAACCAACAGTTAGTAAATCTCCTTGGACCTGACACATGTCACTTTCTGATTTATTCCATTAGCAATGTAGCTTTTATTAATGCTACATTTGCTATCCAGCCTAAGTGTATGTGGAGGGGGACCATTAGAACAACAGTGAAGATTAGCCACAAGCAGCATCACTTTCAGTTGAGAATCAATGCAAAGGTTATAATCTGAAAAGCAAGGGAATAATCTGTAGATATAATCAATATATTTTTTGAAGAATCTTAGATAAAAGGAAATGCAATGAAAGAATTAAGCATTGTCTCAGACATGTTAGTTTCCCATGTAGTCCATATAAGACCAGTGACATCCATAGGAAACATCCACAATGCATAGGCTTTCCAATAACTCTTTCATTTCAGGGAAGGCTTGAGGAATTATAAAGATATCATTCAGACAAAAGAACCATAGTCAAAACCCTGCTTTGCATCAAGCCTTACTTACAACCTGTATTTTCAGCATCTCTTCTGGTCCATAATCCTGTCCTTCACGTGAGAAGATAAATTCTCCTCCACTCTCACACATACACTATCTGTGATGCGTTTTCAGAGATTTCATGGTGTCTGCCCTGTGTGGATACATAAAATATATTTATTTATTTAAGATTTCTGTCTTTTCCCCACCACAGCCTCCCATTTCCCTCCCCTCCCCCCAGTCAAGTCCCCCTCCCTCGTCAGCCCAAAGAGCTATCAGGTTCCCTACCCTGTGGGATGTCCATGGACCACCCACCTCCATCCAGGTCCAGTAAGGTGAGCATCCAAACTGCCTAGGCTCCCACAAAGCCAATACGTGCAGTAGGATCAAAAAACCCATTGCCTTTGTTCTTGAGATCTCAGTAGTCCTCATTGTCTATATGTTTTTTCCCAAGACGGTTTTATCCCAGGCTTTTTCAAACCCAGGTCAGCTGGCCTTGGTGAGTTCCTGGTAGAAAATCCCCATTGTCTCCGTGTGTGGGTGCACCCCTCGCGTTCCTGAGTTCCTTGCTCGTGCTCACTCTCCTTCTTCTCCCTGATTTGGACCTTGAGATTACTGTCCGGTGCTCCAATGTGGGTCTCTGTCTCTGTCTCCTTTCATCGCCTGATGAAGGTTGATATTCAGAGGATGCCTTTATGTTTTTCTTTGGGTTCTCCTTCTTATTTAGCTTCTCTAAGATCACGTATTAGAGCTCAATTTCCTTTGTTTATGTCTAGAAACCAAATATGAGTGAGTACATCCCATGTTCCTCTTTTTGGGTCTGGCTTACCTCACTCAGGATGGTGTTCTCTATTGCCATCCATTTGCCTGCAAACTTCAAGAAGTCCTTGTTTTTTATTGCTGAGTAGTACTCTAATATGTATATATTCCATACTTTCTTCATCCATTCTTCAATTGAAGGGCATCTAGGTTGTTTCCAGGTTCTGGCTATTACAAACAGTGCTGCTATGAACATAGTAGAGCATATACTTTTTGTTGTATGATAAGGCCTCTCTTGGGTATATTCCCAAGAGTGGTATTGCTGGATCAAGGGGTAGGTTGATCCCAAATTTCCCGAGAAACCTCCACACTGCTTTCCAAAGTGGTTGCACAAGTTTGCATTCCCACCAGCAATGGATGAGTGTACCCCTTTCTCCACAGCCTCTCCAGCAAAGGCTACATTGGTGTTTTTTTTTTCGCCATTCTGACAGGTGTAAGATGGTATCTTAAAGTTGACTTGATTTGCATTTCCCTGATCGCTAAGGGAAGTTGAGCATGACCTTAGGTGTCTTTTGGCCATTTGAACTTCTTCTGTTGAGAGATCTCTGTTCAGCTCAGTGCCCCATTTTATAAATGGGTTGATTAGCCTTTTACGGTCTAGTTTCTTGAGTTCTTTATATATTTTGGAGATCAGACCTTTGTCAGTTGCGGGGTTGGTGAAGATCTTCTCCCAGTCAGTGGGTTGCCTTTCTGTCTTAGCAACAGTGTCCTTTGCTTTACAGAAGCTTCTCAGTCTCAGTAGGTCCCATTTATTCAATGAGTCCCTTACTGTCTGTGCTGCTGGGGTTATACGTGAAGTGGTCTCCTGTGCCCACTTGTTGTAGAGTACTTCCCACTTTCTCCTCTATCAGGTTCAGCGTGTTCGGACTGATATTGAGGTCTTTAATCCACATTGGACTTGAGTTTTGTGCATGGTGATAGATATCGGATCTATTTTCATTCTTCTACAGATTGACATCCAGTTTTGCCAGCACAATTTGTTGAAGATGCTCTCTTTTTTCCATTGTATACTTTTAGCTCCTTTATCAAAAATCAGGTGTTCATAGGTTTGTGGGTTAAAGTCAGGGTCTTCTATTCGATTCCATTGGTCGACTTCTCTGTTTTTATGCCAATACCAAGCTGTTTTCAATACTGTAGCTCTGTAATAGAGTTTGAAGTCAGGGATGGTAATGCCTCCAGACGATCCTTTATTGTATAAGATTATTTTGGCTATCCTGGGTTTTTTTGTTTTTCCATATAAAGTTGATTATTGTCTTCTCCAGATCTGTGAAGAATTTTGATGGTATTTTGATGGGG
This sequence comes from Microtus obscurus, assembly GCA_963919715.1. Lineage (NCBI taxonomy): Eukaryota > Metazoa > Chordata > Mammalia > Rodentia > Cricetidae > Microtus > Microtus obscurus. The sequence continues at coordinate 4,286 of CAWTZC010000133.1, read as the reverse complement.
ATTGCATTGAATCTATAGATTGCTTTTGGTAGAATTGCCACTTTTACTATGTTGATCCTCCCAATCCAAGAGCAAGGGAGATCCTTCCCATTTTCTGGTGTCATCTTCAATTTCTTTCTTCAAAGACTTAAAGTTCTTGTCAAATAGATCTTTCACTTCCTTGGTTAGGGTTACCCCTAGATATTTTATGCTATTTGTGGCTATCGTGAAAGGTGATGCTTCTCTGATTTCCCTCTCTGCTTTCTTATCCTTAGTGTATAGGAAGGCCACTGACTTTTTGGAGTTGATCTTGTATCCTGCCACATTACTAAAGGCATTTATCAGATGTAGGAGTTCTTGGGTAGAGTTTTTGGGGTCGCTTATGTATACTATCATATCATCTGCAAATAACGAAAGCTTAACTTCTTCCTTTCCAATACCGAATCCCCTTGATCCTCTTATGTTGTCTAATTGCAATTGCTAGAACTTCAAGCACTATATTGAAGAGGTATGGAAGAGAGTGGACATCCTTGTCTTGTTCCTGATTTTAGTGGGATGGCTTTGAGTTTTTCTCCGTTCAATTTAATGTTAGCTGTTGGCTTGCTGTAAATAGCTTTTATTATATTTAGGTATGACCCCTTGTATCCCTAATCTCTCCAAGACCTTTATCATAAAGGGGTGTTGAATTTTTGTCGAATGCATTTTTCAGCATCTAATGAAATGATCATATGGTTTTTTCTTTCAGTTTATTTATATGGTGGATTACATTGATAGATTTGCGTATGTTGAACCAGCCCCTGCATCTCTGGGATGAAGCCTACTTGATCATAATGGGATAATTTTTCTAATGTGTTCTTGGATTCGGTTTGCCAGTATTTTATTGAGAAATTTTGCGTCGATATTCATGAGTGAAATAGGCCCTATAATTCTCTTTCTTGGTTGGGTCTTTGTGTGGTTTTGGTATCAGGGTAACTGTGGCTTCATAAAAGGAATTTGGCAATGACTCTTCTGTTTCTATATTGTGAATACATTAAGGAGTATAGGTATTAGCTCTTCTTGAAGTTCTGGTAGAATTCTGCATTGAAACCATCTGGTCCTGGGCTTTTTTTGGTAGGGGAGATTTTTGATAACAGTTTCTAGTTCTTCGCGACTAACCGGTCTATTTAGATTGTTCACATGGTCTTGGTTTAGCTTTGGTATGTGGTACTTATCTAAAAAACTGTCCATTTCTTTGCATTTTCCAGTTTTGTGGCATACAGGCTTTTGTAGTAAGATCTAATGATTCTCTGAATTTCCTCTGTGTCTGTGGTTATGTCCCCCTTTTCATTGCTGATCTTATTTATTTGCGTGTTCTCTCTCTGTTGTTTAATTAGTTTGGATAGGGGTTTGTCGATCTTGTTGATTTTCTCAAAGAACCAACTTTTGTTTCATTGATTCTTTGGACTGTTTTCTGTGTTTCTATTTTGTTGATTTCTGCCCTCAGTTTGATTATTTCCAGTCTTCTACTCCTCCTGGGCGCATCTGCTTCTTTCTTTTCTAGAGCTTTCAGGTGTGCTGTTAAGTCCTCAATGTATGCTTTCTTTGTTTTCTTTAAGTGGGCACTTAGTGCTATGAACTTTCCTCTTAGCACTGCTTTCAACGTGTCCCATAGGTTTGAGTATGTTGTTCTCTTTATTTTCATTAAATTCAAGGAAGACTTTAATTTCTTTCTTAATTTCTTCCCTTGACCCATGTGTGGTTCAGTAGTTGACTGTTCAGTTTCCATGAGTTTGTCGGCTTTCTGGGGGTAGCATTGTTATTGCCTTCTAGCTTTAGTCCGTGGTGATCTGATAAGACACAGGTGGACACTGATATTTTTTTGTATCTGTGGAGGTTTCCTTTGTTTCCGAGTATGTGGTCAATTTTTGAGAAGGTTCCATGAGCTGCAGAGAAGAAGGTATATTTTTTTCCTTTTTGGGTGGAATGTTCTATAGATGGCTGTTAAGTCCATTTGCTTCATTACCTCAATAATTCTCTTAATTCTTTATTAGGTTTCTGTCTGATTGACCTGTCCATTGGAGAAAGAGGTGTATTGAAGTCTCCTATTACTAGTGTGTGTGGTTTGATGTCTGCCTTGAGTTTTAGTAATATTTCTTTTACATATGTGGGTGCTTTTATGTTGGGGCTGTAGATATTCAGAATTGAGACTTCATCCTGAAGAATTGTTCCTGTTATGAGTATAAAGTGTCCATCTCGATCTCTTCTGATTGACTTTAGTTTGAAGTCAGTTTTGTTAGAAATTAGTATGGCCACACCTGCTTTTTTCTTAGAACCATTTGCTTGAAACACCTTTTCCCCTAAACCCTTTACTCTGAGTAGATGCCTGTCTTTGTGGTTGAGATGTGTTTCTTGCAAACAGCAGAATGTTGGGTCCTGTTTTAGTATCCAATCCCTTAGCCTGTGCCTTTTTATGGGTGAATTGAGGCCATTAATATTAAGTGATACTAATGACCAGTGGTTGTTTACTCTCGGTTATTATTATTGGTTTTGTAGTAGCGTTTGTGTGTCCCCTTCTTTGAGGTGTGCAGGTGAAGGTTCGGCTAGACGCCTGAGTTATTGTAGGCAGTGTTGGCAATGCTAGATTTTAGGTTGTGATTTTCCTTCTATTATTTTCTGTAGGGCTGGGTTTGTGGCTACATATTTTTTAAATTTGTTCTTATCTTGGAAAGTATTGTTTTCTCCATTGATAGTGAACAATAGCTTGGCTGGGTATAGTAGTTTGGGTTTGCATCCATGATCCCTTAGTTTTTGCAGAACCTCTATCCAGGACCTTCTGGCTTTCATGGTTTCCAGAGAAGTCAGGTGTAAGTCTGATTGGTTTACCGCTTTATAAGTTACTTGCCCCTTTTCCTTCGCAGCTCTTAATATTCTCTTCTTTAACCTGTATATTTTGTGTTTTGATTATTATATGGTGAGGGGATGTTTTCTTTGATCCAGTCTGTTTGGTGTTCTGTATGCTTCTTGGATATTCAAAGGAATATCTTTCTTTATGTTGGGAAAGTTTTCTTCCATAATTTTGTTAAAAATATTTTCTGGGCCTTTGAGCTGTGATTCTTCTCCTTCTTCTATCCCTATTATTCTTATGTTAGGTCTTTTTATTGTGTCCCATATTTCCTGAGTGTTTTGTGATGAGTATTTGTTGGCTTTGCTGATTTCTTTGATCAGTGCATTTATTTTCTCTATGTTGTCCTCAGAATCTGAGATTCTTTCTTCTATCTCTTGTATTCTATTGATTATGCTTGTTTCTGTAGACTCTGCTCATTGACTTAGATTTTTCCATATCCAGCTGGTCCTCAGTCTGTGTTTTCTTCCTTGCTTCCATTTCAGTTTTCAATTCTTGGAACTCTTTTCCCCAGGGTCTCATGTGGCGTATTTACTCATTTCTTCAACCTTTTACTCACTTCTTCAAACTTTTGCCATACTTCTCCCGTCTATTTCTATAAAAGGTGTTTTTTTTACTTTTTTTATGTTTGTTTAAGGGACTCTCTATTGCTTTCATAAAGTCATTTTTTTCCACCTTCTTCTGTGTTAGGGTGTTCAACGTCCTTCTGTTGTGAGATCTTTGGGTTCTGGTGTTTTCATGTTGCTTTTCAGGATTATTGGGTGAATTCTTGCCTTGGCGTCCTGCCCATCTTGTCCTATCGATGCTGTCTAATGTGTCTTTTTAATGCAGGAACAGGTTTCCTCTGTGCCACAATAGGGGCCCTGATTCCAAAATGCCTTCCCAGTTTCTTGAGTCCTTTTTGCTTCACTGGCCAAGATCTCTTTCACTGCTCTGAAGGGTCTTGGGACCGAGGACCAGGCTCCTGGTTTGCCAGGGACCATGCCAAGAAAAGGCCTACCCCTCTACAGGCCAGCCACCAAAACAGCAGAACTTCGCGGTGCTCTCTGCTCTGAGCTCCTATCCAGTGCCCAAACAGGTTAAATTTGGTGGTCCTGCGCCCAGCGGAAGGAGGGAAGAGGAGGACCCTGGGCGCAATCTGGGAATATGGCCAGAAGCAGAGAGGTCCTCAGCGAGAGGGCAGCCCCAGCAGAGGGTAGAAGCCCTCTTGCAGGCTAACGCCGGGGGGTCAAGGTGATCAGAAGTGCCCTCGCTCCGTTTCCTTGTGTCCAGCCCTGGGGCAAGAACACTCCCTAAGGTGGTCTTCAGGGATACGATTCGGCCCCACCGTTTCTTAAACGCCCCGTGATGCTCACTCCTGCTCGCTGGTGTCTGTAGGTCTCCGCGCACATCTAGCCGCACCGGGTTGTTGCCGCCGCGTCTGCCC
>CAWTZC010000131.1:0-43372 GCA_963919715.1 Microtus obscurus | reverse complement strand
AGATCTCTGTGAGTTCGAGGCCAGCCTCGTCTACAGAGCAAGCTCCAGGACAGGCTCCAAAGCTATAGAAAAATCCTGTCTCAAAAAACAAAACAACAGGGAGACGCGACGCGGGCACCGGCAGAGGCGGAGACGCGGGCGGGCGATGTAGGCCACAGGCTGCAGCCACAGGCTGCAACCACAGGCTGCAACCGGGACCAGCGGGGTCTGGCGCGGCAGCAGAGGACGCAGGCGGCGGGACCAGCGCGCAACACCAAGAGCAAATTGCCCCACCGCGATTGAATCAAGGAGGTAGGCCTTTGGTTGACGAGGTCCCTGGCAGACGAGGAGCCAGGTCCTGTCCCTGAAGACCATACTGAGGGGTGACAGGAATCTTGGCCCCCGGCAGGAGCCAGGAAACAGAGCAAGGGCAATTTGTAAGAGGACCCTCTGGCCAGCAGAGAAACCTGTTCCAATTTTAAAAGACCGTTTAGGTAGCATTGATAGGAGGACATGGGCAGGAGCCAAGGCAGAATTTCACCCAATAATCTGAAAAACAACATGAAAACACCAGAACCCAATGATCTTACAACAGAAGGTCTGGGAACACCCTAACACAGAAGAAGTGGAAAAAATTAACTTTATGAAAGCAATAGAGTCCCTTAAACAACATGTAAAAAACACCCTTATAGAAATAGAGGAGAAGTACGACAAAAAGTTTGAAGAAATGAATAAATACATACATGATACCCTGGAAAATCAAGAAAAAACGATCAAACAGGTAATGGAAACAGTTCAAGAATTGAAAACTGAAAGGGTAGCAAGGAAGAAAACGCAAGCTGAGCACCAGCTGGATATGGAAAACCCAAGTCAACGAGCAGAGTCTACAGAAACAAGCATAATCAATAGAATACAAGAGACAGAAGAAAGAATCTCAGATTCTGAGGACACCATAGAGAAAATAAACACACTGATCAAAGAAAACAGCAAAGCCAACAAATCCTCATCACAAAACATGCAGGAAATATGGGACACAATAAAAAGACCAAACATAAGAATAATAGGAATTGAAGAAGGAGAAGAGTCACAGCTCAAAGGCCCAGAAAATATTTTTAACAAAATTATGGAAGAAAACTTCCCCAACATAAAGAAAGATATTCCTTTGAATATTCAAGAAGCATACAGAACACCAAACAGATTGGATCAAAGAAAAAAACATCCCCTCGCCATATAATAATCAAAACACAGAATATACAGGTTAAAGAAAGAATATTAAGAGCTGCAAAGGAAAAAGGCCAAGTAACTTATAAAGGTAAACCGATCAGACTTACACCTGACTTCTCTATGGAAACCATGAAAGCCAGGAGGTCCTGGATAGAAGTACTGCAGAAGCTAAGAGACCATGGATGCAAACCCAAACTACTTTACCCAGCCAAGCTATCATTCACTATCAATGGAGAAAACAAGACATTCCAGGATAAGAACAAATTTAAGCAATACATAGCCACAAATCCAGCCCTCCAGAAAATATAGAAGGAAAATCACAATCCAAGGAATCCAACATGGTCAACACTGCCTACAAGAACTCAGGCATCTAGAGTCCCTTCACCAGCACAACTCAAAGAAGAGACACATAAACTCTACTACCAAAAACAATAAGAATAACTGGAGTAAACAACCACTGGTCATTAATATTACTTAATATAAATGGTCTCAATTCACCTATAAAAAGGCACAGGCTAAGAGATTGGATACGAAAACAGGATCCAACATTCTGCTGTTTGCAGGAAACACATCTCAACCACAAAGACAGGCATCTGCTCAGAGTAAAGGGTTGGGAAAAGGTCTTTCAAGCAAATGGTCCTAAGAAAAAAGCAGGTGTGGCCATATTAATCTCTAACAAAACTGACTTCAAACTAAAATTAATCAGAAGAGATCGAGATGGACACTTTATACTTATAACAGGAACAAGTCATCGGGATGACGTATCAATCCTGAATATCTACGCCCCCTAATACAAAAGCACCCACTTATCTAAAAGAAATATTACTAGAACTGAAGGCAGACATTAAACCACACACCTAGTAGTAGGAGACTTCAATACACCTCTCTCTCCAATGGACAGGTCAATCAGACAGAAACCTAATAGAGAATTAAGAGAATTATTGGAGGTAATGAACCAATTGGACTTAACAGACATCTATAGATCACTCCACCCAAATAGGAAAGAATATACCTTCTTCTCTGCAGCTCATGGAACCTTCTCGAAAATTGACCACATACTCGGAAACAAAGGAAACCTCCACAGATACAAAAATATATCAGTGTCCACCTGTGTCTTATCAGATCACCACGGATTAAAGTTAGAAGGCAACAACAATGCTACCCCTAGAAAGCCTAACAAACTCATGGAAACTGAACAGTCAACTACTAAACCACACCTGGGTCAAGGAAGAAATTAAGAAAGAAATTAAAGTCTTCCTTGATTTTAATGAAATAAAGAGACAACATACTCAAACCTATAGGACACGTTGAAAGCAGTGCTAAGAGGAAAGTTCATAGCACTAAGTGCCCACTTAAAGAAAACAGAGAAAGCATAACATTGAGGACTTAACAGCACACCTGAAAGCTCTAGAGAAAAAGAAGCAGATGCGCCCAGGAGGAGTAGAAGACTGGAAATAATCAAACTGAGGGCTGAAATCAACAAAATAGAAACACAGAAAACAGTTCAAAAAATCAATGAAACAAAAAGTTGGTTCTTGGAGAAAATCAACAAGATCGACAAACCCCTATCCAAACTAATTAAACAACAAAGAGGGAACACGCAAATAAATAAGATCAGAAATGAAAAGGGGGACATAACCACAGACACAGAGGAAATTCAGAGAATCATTAGATCTTACTACAAAAGCCTGTATGCCACAAAAATGGAAAATGCAAAAGAAATGGACATCTTTTTAGATAAGTATCATATACCAAAGCTAAATCAAGACCAGGTGAACGATCTAAATAGTCTAAATAGTCGTGAAGAACTAGAAGCTGTTATCAAAAATCTCCCCTCCAAAAAAAGCCCAGGACCAGATGGTTTCAATGCAGAATTCTATCAGAACTTCCAAGAAGAGCTAATACCTATACTCCTTAATGTATTTCACAATATAGAAACAGAAAAGTCATTGCCAAATTCTTTTTATGAAGCTACAGTTACCCTGATACCAAAACCACAGAAAGACCCAACCAAGAAAGAGAATTACAGGCCTATCTCACTCATGAATATTGATGCAAAAATTCTCAATAAAATACTGGCAAACCGAATTCAAGAACATATTAGAAAAATTATCCATTATGATCAAGTAGGCTTCATCCCAGAGATGCAGGGCTGGTTCAACATACGCAAATCTATCAACGTAATCCACCATATAAATAAACTGAAAGAAAAAAACCATATGATCATTTCATTAGATGCTGAAAAAGCATTCGACAAAATTCAACACCCCTTTATGATAAAGGTATTGGAGAGACTAGGGATACAAGGGTCATACCTAAATATAATAAAAGCTATTTACAGCAAGCCGACAGCTAACATTAAATTAAACGGAGAAAAACTCAAAGCCATCCCACTAAAATCAGGAACAAGACAAGGATGTCCACTCTCTCCATACCTCTTCAATATAGTGCTTGAAATTCTAGCAATAGCAATAAGACAACATAAGGGGATTAAGGGGATTCGTATTGGAAAGGAAGAAGTTAAGCTTTCGTTATTTGCAGATGATATGATAGTATACATAAGCGACCCCAAAAACTCTACCAAAGAACTTCTACAGCTGATAAACACCTTTAGTAATGTGGCAGGATACAAGATCAACTCCAAAAAATCAGTTGCCTTCCTATACACTAAGGATAAAGAAACAGAGAGGGAAATCAGAGAAGCATCACCTTTCACGATAGCCACAAAGAGCATAAAATATCTTGGGGTAACCCTGACCAAGGAAGTGAAAGATCTATTTGACAAAAACTTTAAGTCTTTGAAGAAAGAAATAGTAGAGGACACCAGAAAATGGAAGGATCTCCCTTGCTCTTGGATTGGGAAGATCAACATAGTAAAAATGGCAATTCTACCAAAAGCAATCTATAGATTCAATGCAATCCCCATCAAAATCCCATCAAAATTCTTCACAGAGCTGGAGAAGATAATAATCAACTTTATTTGGAAAAACAAAAAACCCAGGATAGCCAAAACAATCTTATACAATAAAGGAACGTCTGGAGGCATTACCATCCCTGACTTCAAACTCTATTACAGAGCTACAGTATTGAAAACCGCTTGGTATTGGCATAAAAACAGAGAAGTTGACCAATGGAATCGAATAGAAGACCCTGACTTTAACCCACAAACCTATGAGCACCTGATTTTTGATAAAGGAGCTAAAAGTATACAATGGAAAAAAGAGAGCATCTTCAACAAATTGTGCTGGCAAAACTGGATGTCAATCTATAGAAGAATGAAAATAGATCCATATCTATCACCATGCACAAAACTCAAGTCCAAATGGATCAAAGACCTCAATATCAATCTGAACACACTGAACCTGATAGAAGAGAAAGTGGGAAGTACTCTACAACAAGTGGGCACAGGAGACCACTTCCTACGTAAAACCCCAGCAGCACAGACAGTAAGGGCCTCATTGAATAAATGGGACCTCCTGAGACTGAGAAGCTTCTGTAAAGCAAAGGACACTGTCGCCAAGACAGAAAGGCAACCCACTGACTGGGAGAAAATCTTCACCAACCCCGCAACTGACAAAGGTCTGATCTCCAAAATATATAAAGAACTCAAGAAACTAGACCGTAAAAGGCTAATCAACCCAATTATAAAATGGGGCACTGAGCTGAACAGAGATCTCTCAACAGAAGAAGTTCAAATGGCCAAAAGACACCTAAAGTCATGCTCAACTTCCTTAGCGATCAGGGAGATGCAAATCAAGACAACTTTAAGATACCATCTTACACCTGTCAGAATGGCGAAAATAAAAAACACCAATGATAACCTTTGCTGGAGAGGTTGTGGAGAAAGGGGTACACTCATCCATTGCTGGTGGGAATGCAAACTTGTGCAACCACTCTGGAAAGCAGTGTGGAGTTTTCTCAGGAAATTCGGGATCAACCTACCCATGGACCCAGCAATACCACTCTTGGGAATATACCCAAGAGAGGGCGTATCATACAACAGAAGTATATGCTCTACTATGTTCATAGCAGCATTGTTCGTAATAGCCAGAACCTGGAAACAACCTAGATGCCCTTCAATTGAAGAATGGATGAAGAAAGTATGGGATATATACATATTAGAATACTATTCAGCAGTAAAAAACAAGGACTTCTTGAAGTTTGCAGGCAAATGGATGGAAATTGAAAACACTATCCTGAGTGAAGTAAGCCAGACCCAAAAAGAGGAACATGGGATGTACTCACTCATATCTGGTTTCTAGTCATAAATAGAGGACATTGAGCCTATAATTCGGGTTCTTAGAGAAGCTAAATAAGAAGGAGAACCCAAAGAAAAACATATAGGCATCCTCCTGAATATTAACCTTCATCAGGCGAAGAATGGAGACAGAAACAGAGACACACATTGGAGCACCGGACTGAAATCTCAAGGTCCGAATCAGGAGCAGAAGGAGAGAGAGCACGAGCAAGGAACTCAGGACTGCGAGGGGTGCACCCACACACTGAGACAAAGGGGATGTTCTATCGGGGGAATTCACCAAGGCCAGCTGGCCTGGGTCTGAAAAAGCCTGGGTTAAAACCGGTCTTGCTGAACATAGGGGACAATGAGGACTACTGAGAACTCAAGAACAATGGCAATGGGTTTTTGATCCTACTGCACCTATTAGCTTTGTGGGAGCCTAGGCAGTTTGGATGCTCACCTTACTAGACCTGGATAGAGGTGGGTGGTCCTCGGACTTCCCACAGGGCAGGGAACCCTGATTGCTCTTTGTGCTGTTGAGGGATGGGGATTTGATCGGGGGAGGGGGAGGGAAGGGGAGGTGACGGTGGGGAGGAGACAGAAATCTTTAATAAATAAATAAATAAATGAAAAAAAAGAGAAAAAAAACAACAACAACAAAAAACAGCAAACAATGTTTTAAAAGAAGCTTCATTTTTTAAATAAAACTATTTACAGTTTTCCAAAATGCCATATTCTTCTAACTGTCTAGAAAATTTTTCTGTGACTCCAGGAAATTACCCATGTAAATATCATTTATTATTATTTTGGGTGTCTTCTCAAAGAGCGATCTAGTCATATGAGTCGGGAATGTTAGCTCCCTTTCGGTTCCCTTCTGTCCCGATTTATCTATCAGAGTTATCTCTGATCCTGGCCATTTTCTCATCCTTATTGGGAAACTGCTGTCCTCGTTTCTCGTGTCCATCCTGAAAACATCTGGTTTTGTTCTATTGATTAGCAATTTATCACCCATTCTTACTTACAAGATAACATTGCAGAAAAATCAAAGAGAATCCCTTTGCAGAAATCTCCCAGAGGTGAAATGATAAACACCTCTCCTTTCTGTCACCCACCTGTGTTATGAAATATGACCTGTATTTTGCAATCACTCAGAACATTATTAGTGCAATGAGATAGAAACCAAAGTCAAATGTTATATTGTTTGTGGGAGAATGTTTAGAATGTACTGCCTTTGACTAAACCCCAACGTGGCTGCCATTCTGAGCGCTGCTATGACAGACAGTTCCCATCTCCAAGAATCCCATAAGGTCACACAAGCCTCCTTATGCCATCGTCTATGAGTGCAGCAAAAGCTCTTCAGCCCCTGTGACGTCATCAGCGATGCGATCCACCACTTCTCTGGCCACTCACTACCCCAGCTGCATTCCTCCTGGCTTTGCTGCCCTCTGTGCCCAGAGTTTCTCTTTCTGCATCCTCATTCAAGCTAAAGAACATTTCTGGAGGAAACAATGTTATCAGGATCAAGGATTTCTGTGGCTTGTTTTTTTATTATAATGGAGAGGAGTTCTTTTGTCATTTGTTTTCTGTTGTTGTTTATTAAGGTTTTTTTGGGGGGGGATGAGGGTAGCCACAAAGGACAGAGGAAGGCGCTGGATCCCCTGTAGTAAGCAATGAGTATTGTATTTTCGTCTAAATTTTAGGAGAAATTAATGGTTCCTGTCAGACCCGTACTGACTTTATTTGTTTTTAAGTTTTTACACACTTAGAGTTTAAAACGTCAAGTAACCTGAAAGAGTATAGAGTATAAAACAGGTCTCCCTGCAATCTCTGATACTCAGTCCTGGATGTCCTTCCAAGGAGCAACCCTAGTGTTTACGTCTGCTGTTGTTGTCAGTGTTTTAGATATATTTATTTTTTTATTTTGTGTATATGAATGTTTTGCCTTCATGTATGTATGTGCATCACATGGGTGCCTGATGCCTGCAGTGTTCAAAAGACGTCATCAGATCCCCAGGGACTGGAGTTACAGACAGAAATATTGACTCATGGAACTGAACCTGGGTCCTCTGCAAGAACAGCAAATGCTCTTAACTGCTGAGCCATCTCGCTAACCAATTTGTTTGTTTGTTTGTTTTAATCTCTTCTCTGAAGCTGATTATCCAAGATCGATTGGGTTATAATACAGCAAATTTAATTCAAAATGCTAGTAGCTGAATACAGTAAAGATGCTTCAGCATAAAAATATGTCTTGAACCTGCATTGCTTTGTGAAGCAAGACTGCAGGGAAAGAGAGAGCCAGAGATTAGTTGGACATATACCTCTCTTACCCAGAGGGTCTCACATTGAGCTTGGACTAATCACAGATGTGCTTAACAAAGATTCATTTTCTGTGAGTCTAGGAACAAGAGAGCCACATAGCAGAAAGAGCCAGTAATCTCTACAACACATGTGCAACTTTGTTACTTTACATAAATGGTGCATACCAACACAGTCTCTCCACCTTGATTTTTATTTTGCATTGTCTGTGATAGTTCCTTATGTACGACCGAGTATATAATTCACTTATTTAGAACTTGACTGTAAGATATTTGGGTTATTTCTAGGTGTTTTTTTGTTTTGTTTTGTTTGTTTGTTTTTGTTGTTGTTTTTCTTTTTTTGTTTTGTTTTGTTTTGTTTTGTTTTCGAGACAGGGTTTCTCTGTGGCTTTGGAGCCTGTCCTGGAACTAGCTCTGTAGACCAGGCTGGTCTCGAACTCACAGAGATCCGCCTGCCTCTGCCTCCCAAGTGCTGGGATTAAAGGCGTGCGCCACCATCGCCCGGCCTTTGTTGTTGTTTTTCAAGACAGAGTTTCTCTGTAGCTTTGGAGCCTGTCCTGGAACTTGCTCTGTAAACCAGGCTGGTCTCGAACTCATAGAAGTCCTCTTGTCTCCTCCTCCTGAGTGCTGGGATTAAAGGCATGCACCACCACTGCTCGGCTATTTCTAGTTTTTTCCTTTTTTATTATTGCTTATTACAAACAATAGCTGCCGCAAATATCCTTGTAAGACTAATACAAATCATTGCCATGTATTCAGATGCATTCAGACCTGTGTGCAAAATGCTTTTTAAATCATAGTACACGTTTGGACTCACCTAATACTCTTGGCAGGTGACAGAACTTACGGGTTCCTTATTTACAGTGACCTTGAACCTGGGCAGTTTGCCCCAGGGCCTGTCCCAGTCTTTGCACAGTTTTACACGTGTACTCCAGAAGGTTCACTCCCCAACCAGAAGTCATAGTTCTATTTGAGATCCGCTGCCTCTGTTTCGGTTGCCTTCTAGATAGGACCACACATAAGAGTCTCAATCTATTCCAAATGGAACCTGAGTCCTGCACCTGTCACCTCCCACCTTTCCCGCGTCTGCAGATGCTGTAACTTCTCCTTCAAGCAGGCGTCCCAGCTGAAAATTCAAGTGTGAGCCTTGATAATGTCCTTCCTCCCTGCCTCACTCTCCCATCTCTGCCACGCACATCCCAAACCCCTGTGTGTTTCTTATTCCTCTGCATACCCAAACTCCTGGCAGAAACACCTTAAGGGAGGCAGAATTGATTTTGCTCATAAATTTGTTCCATCATGTCAAGGAGGGTGTAGCAAAGCAGAACAATTTACATTATGGGAGCCAGAGAGCAGGAAGGGAGGGGGTTTCTTCTTTCCCCCTTTCAATTCCTGCTATGCTCCCAGCCTATGGGATGACGCCAGCCGCAGTCAGAGCACCTTAGTTCTCTCTGGAAAAGCTCTCACAGCGCAGTGAGGAGCGTCTCTAATTTCCTAGGGACTTCTCAGTCTAATCCCATCGACACCAAGCTCAGGCACCACATACCTCTTTCAAACTCCACCTTGACTCCATCCGCTCTTTTCCATCCCCACTTCTTCGTTCTGAACGAAGCTTTTCATTAGCTCCGAGCTGAATTATTAAAAGACCTTCTTCACAAGCTGCTCTGTCGTTCAGAGTTATTTTCTAGGCGGAGACGCTTAAAACATAGATCATATCACACTCTCCCCTGCCTCAAGCCTTTGCTTTGAAAATCAAATTAGAACTTCTGAGAGGGCTCGCTCAGGTCTGTGTGATACGGCTCCAGATTGCCTCACCAAACGCGCACATTTCATGTCGGCCTCCGCCTCCATTTTGGCTCCGTCAAATGTGTCAAACTTCAAGGTCTTCGTTCTTGCTGGCCCTCTTCTGAAAGGTCTCTCATCCTCCAGTGCCACTTCTCGGTCGGGCGTTCATTGTCATCTGTACGCGAGTAGGTCATACCAGTTATTTTCGGTCATATTTCCTTCACAGCAACACTCGCAATTGGCCATTTTTATATGCATTTGCTTGCCGATTATCTTTCCTCACAAAATGTAAGCTCCAGACATTTCTGTGTTGCTGGGAAATCTATTCCCAGTGCCTTAAGCGGCATTTATCTTAAGGAAGGTGGTGTAGTAGAAGGCAAGGACTCAGACATTTGAGTGATATGACAGACACAGGAATGGCATCCTATTTAAAAAAACAAAAAACCTAGAATATGAAGTCACATCTGTCTGGCTTCAAAGCTCATGCTTGTTTGTTTTTTTTGTTGTTGTTGTTTTGTTTTGTTTCGTTTTTGTGTGTCATACTGACCTCTCATACACTTTACACCAATGATATTCAGTTAATTGCTCTTTTTATTTTGGGGGGAGGTTTCAAGACAGAGTTTCTCTGTGTAACAGTCCTAGCTGTCCTGGAACTCACTCTGTAGACCAGGCTGGCCTCGAACTCACAGAGCTCTGCCTGCCTCTGCCTCCTGAGTACTAGGATTAAAGGCGTGCGCCACCACCACCTGCCTTTCAAAATATTTTAACACATATTAATTCTACAAAATAATGACACTCATTGGGGCATTTTTATGTGTACAAATAATATAATTTGATGACATCATTCCCATCTCATTTGTCTTTTTCCCTGCCCCCAATCTTACTTCTCAACTCTAACAGTCCTTCTATCTTTAAGGCCCTCTCCATGAGTCTACATATTAAATAAAATGTGGTAGTTACTTTTCTAAATCTTGTGGAACATTTGTTTATACTGTAAAGATGTGTCTCTGCCTAAGGTACCTTCTGATTGGTTTAATAAAGAGTGAAGTGGCCAATAGCTAGGCAGGAGACAATAGGCAGGACTTCCGGGGGAGAGAGAACCCTGGGAAGATGAAAACCTGAATTGCCAGCAAGAATGCATTGGGAGCAGCACACGCAGTATGGAAATGAAGTAACAAGTCAGTGACAGGATGTAAATTTAAAAATGTGGGTTAATTTAAGTTCTAGGAGCTAGTTGGGAACAAGCCTAAGCTAAAGGCCAGGCTTCCATAATTACAAGTTTCCATGTCTTTCTCTCATTTGTGGGCCAGCAGAGAAGAAAGCACTGCTACAAATGTCTCTTTTTTTTTTTTTTGGGGGGGGGGGGAGGGGTTGTTTCCTTTCTGAGACAGGGTTTCTCTGAGCCGTCCTGGCTATCCTGGAACTCACTCTAGATGGAGTGACCAGGCTGGCTTCAAACTCAGAGATCTACCTGCCTCTGACTCCCAAGTGCTGGGATTAAAGGTGTGCACCACCACATGGCTGGTTAATTTTTCTCAATGTGATGATCTCCAGTTCTATCTACTTTCCTATAAACGATATGCACTATGACTTTGTCCTTATTAATGGCTGAGTAATACTCCACTGTGCAGTACCTAGCACTTGGTTGTTGTGTATTTGGACTCGCTTTACTATGGACAAGAGCAGCCAGCCACAAGCCTCCTGGTAAGTCTTATATGAAAACTGAATTTGGTGCTAAGCCCTAGTTTGGATTTCACACAAGAATGAAAGTGTGACTTTGAAAGCACTGGTAAAAATCCATCCGTGTGTTGAATTAATTCACTGCGACACTTTTTCCCCCATCTGGAACTCGGATTTCTGGTTTGTGTTATCCTGTGAATAAAGCGATATAAAAAAAAAAAAACACTCGAGATTCCGAGCTCACCAGCGTTCATACTAGAACTGAGAAACTGTCAGCAAGCTCCTTTGCTGTTGCAAAACCCATCCAAGTCATGGACTCTTGGTTGCCAGAAGATACCGAACAGAAAAATCATCTGGAAGAATATGGTGTCTGAGGACAGCAATTCCCCAAAAATTTCTTCGCAATCCCAAACGCTTCCAATGAAACAAACAGAAAAGTTTGTCCCATTATGTGTAATAATTTGAGATGCTCAAGGTTGATTTTACTAATACTTCTGTTTGGATGAACCAGTGATTTGGTGGACTGGAGAAATGACTTACTGATTAAGAGTACTGGATGTGTTTCCAAAAGACTGAAGTTTGATTGATTCCCAGCATCAAAACCAACTGTATCTCCAGTTCCGGGAGCTTTGGCGCCCTCTTCTATCCCCCACAATACCCAGGAAAGCACAGAAACATATGCAGGCCAAACACTCACACACAATAATTAAAATAGTAACTTTTTAAGTAGTGACTTAGAGCTGGAGAAATGGTTCATGAGGAAAAATGCTTGCAAGTTGAGGATGCAGAACTGGTTCTGATCCACAGAGTCCGTGTAAAAACTAGACATGACAGCCTACCCCAGTCCTGGAGAGTGGGGACCAACAGTTCTCTGGAGCTCATTAGCCAGCCATAGCCAAATTAATGAGCTCCAGGTTCATTGAGTGACCGTAAAGTGGAGAGCAACAGAGGAAAGCATTCGACAATATCAGCTTCCGGCCTTTACCTGTGCATGCAAGGCAAGTACACTCATACACACATGCATGCACACACACTGCACACAGTGATTTACACTCTCGTAGAATAAATAAAACAAGACTCTTTATTTTCAGCTTGCACAACTGACTTCATGTATTGCCATCTATGCCTACCATGTTATTGAAAACTGTGTTTCTTCTGATCAACTGAGTGGTGTAATGCTATACGTTCTCGATGTATTGTAGGGAAAATTACACAGCAGGTTTCTGGGTAAACTAAAGGACCCAGCCGAGTTTCTTCAACTGTGTTCCATGGATCATTGAATTCAGAGTCACAAAGAATGCTTGTCACGAAGTCAAGTTCCTGGCAGTTTCCCAGACTTTCTCCTACATCACTGAGGACTGGGGCACGGAACCTGCTTGTTAGCTCTCTGGGTGATTGATTCTTATATGAGCTAAAATTATATACCCACATATAATGTGTTTCTGCCTGAGGTTTGCCTCTAGACTATGAACAATCCCCCAAACCACCTAAAGCAAGACTCCGTAGCTGATACCCGAGCAGAGGTCTGTCAAGATAGCAGCCTTGTTAATGCTGGGACTCCAGATGTTGCCTAAAGGTAAGATGATCCTCCGGGGTTCCTTCATGAAAGAGTCTGCCAGACATTCTGCAGGACACAAGAGACAGTGACTGACAAACTACCAATATAGATGGGACTGTCTTTGAAATTTCCTGTTTCATGAAAAATTCTGCTGTATACTATGGGCCTGTAGACTGAAGATGGATGCCCCAATGTTACATAAGAACTTTGGCTGTTCAGGCAGAGAGATGTATCTGTCAATTCTAGAGTTTAAGAAGTTGCTTTACAATGTACTTCCTGTTTATTTAGGTAATGTTATATCCTTCTGGGATCTTTGATGGAGTTGAAGAATAGATAGCTATAATTTCCCTTTGTTATAATAAAATATAAAGTAGATAAAAAATATTATAAATATAATACTTGCTTGATAACTGTTTTGTTATATGTTATTTTACTATATTAAAGTTAAAGTCTTCCTTTTCATTTAGACAGAAAAGTGGGGTATAATGTGGGAGTCTCCCCTGTCTGTTGTGAATATCAATGGTTAATAAAGAAGCTGCTTTGGGCCTATTGCAGCGCAGAATAGGGCAAGGTGGAAATTCCAAACAGATAGATGTAGAGAGAGAGTAGGCGGGGTCAATGAGAAGCCATGTACCCGCCACAGGAGACAGACACCGGACGCTGGACAAAACCTAACTGGTAGGCCACAACCACATAAATAGAAATGGGTTAATTTAAGATATAAGAGCTAGCTAGAAATATGTATAAGTTAATAGGCCAAGCAGTGTTTTAATTAATACTGCTTCTGAGTGGTTATTTCAGGTCTGGGTGTCCAGGGATGAATGACAACAAACAACCAAGCTGAAAAATGGACAAAAGGCTTAAACATTCCAGCAAAAGACAGATATAGATATAGACAGTCTGTAAACACACTAGCATATTCACCATTTTTAGCCATTAATTTCAAGTCAATGCTATAATGAAATATGACTTCCCATTCAGGAGGATGGCTATTACTTATAAAATGGGAAATACTAAGGTTGGCAAGGATACGGAGAAACAGAAGTTTTGTTCTTTGCTGGGGGAGGTAAAATGGTGTGGCTAATGCAAAAAGAAATGGTATAACACTTCTTCAAAACATTAAACACAAAATTTATCATAGGATCCAACAATTCCATTTCCCTAAGAAACTAAAAAAAAAGATACTGTAAACTGATGTTCATTATTACATTATTTACAATAGCTGAGAGGTTAAAAAAAAAAAACAAAGAAAACCCTAGTATTCACAAACAGGTGAATGGAGAAATAGAATGCTGACTATACACGAAGGAATCTGCCTTTAAATGCTGATATTGTGACATGGGAGAACCTAGTAGGTATGTTACTAAATAAAATAAGCCAGGTACAAAAAGAAAAACATTATCTGCTTATACTTATATGAGCTATCTAAGGCAGGCAAATCCACAGAGACAGAGACTAATATAGAGATTTCCAGGTGTTAGTGACAGGAGGAAATGGAAAGCTGTTTTAACTCTGGATACAGAGTTTCTGTTTGGGGTAATGATAAGCTGTGGAAATTGATAATTGTGCAACATTGTGCCTGTGAACGGTCTCTGAATTGTACATTTTAAACAGGATAAATGGTGATGTCTATGGCATAAACACTTTCATACGATTAAAAACATACAAAGTAAACACAACTGAACAAGTATTTCTGTAGCAGGTTATCAAGTCTTTGGGTATATAGCAATGAATGGTATAACTGGGTTATATGATAACATACGTTTAGCTTTTTAAGGATGCTCCTCACTGATTTCCATAGTGGCTGGAACAATTTGTAGCCCCACCAACAGTCAATGAGAATTCTGCTTTCCCCACATCACTGTCAAGATATGTTGTCAGTCATTTCCTTGATCTTAGTAATTCTGACTAGGGTATGATGAAACCTCAAAATAATTTTAATTTGAATTTCCCTAATTACTAAGGTTGTAGAATACTTTGAGAGAAATCTTATTTCTTCTTTTGAGAACTCCTTGTAAATGAACGCAATAAAGTAATCCCACACTAGCTAATGGAGCTATAAGAAATGGCTCTTTATTTAGGGACAGACTCACGATCAACAGTCCTCTGCACGAGCAGGGAACAGGAACTGAATCTAGCAGCCGAAAGAGAGAGAGGGAGAGCAAGTCACTGTGAAAGTTTTACTTCTGCATTTATAGTACAAAAGACAATGCCCAAGTGCGTTGGTATCTTAAAGTCTATTGGCTAAAGGAGTTCCCATAGCAAGTCCATATTCAGACTGGTAGCTCAATTTTAAATTGGTACATTTGTTTGCTTTTTTAGAATTTAAACATTTTTTTTTCATTTTAACATACTAGCCCCAGTTCCCCCCTCCCCTTCTCCCAACTCTCCACCTCCCTCCATCTCACCCCCATCCACTCCTCAGAGGGGGTAAGGTCTCCCTTGGGGAGTCAACAAAATCTGGTATACCAAATTGAGGTAGGACCAAGCCCCTCCCCGCTGTATCAAGGCTAAAAAAGGTATCCCACCATTGGGAATGAGCTCCAAGAAGTCAGTTCATGTACCCAGGATAAATCTCACTGCCAAGCCCCCCTCCAACAGACCAAGTCACATAACTGTCATTCAAAGGGCTTAATTTGGTTTTATACAGGCTCCATAGCTACCAGTCCAGAGTTCGTGAGCTCCCACTAGTTCAGGTCAGCTGTCTCTGTGGTTTTCCCCATCATGATCCTAACCACCCCTTGCTCATGTGATCTCTCCTCCCTCTCTTCAACTAAGTTTCAGGAGCTCAGCCACTGCAGTGCATGGCTGTGGATCTCTGCATCTGCTTCCATCAGTTACTGGATGTAGGTTCTATGATGACATTCAGGGTAGTCACCAAACTGATTACAGGGGAAGGTCAGTTCAGTCACCCTCTCCACTAGGAGTCTTAACTGGACTGGAGTCATCCTTGTGGATTCTGGAGTATTATTCAGTGGTTAAAAAAAAAATGACATCTTGAATTTGCAGGCAAATGAAGTAGAAAAAAACATCCTGAGTGAGGTAACCCAAATCCAGAAAGACAAACATGACATTTACTCACTCATAAGTGGATATTAAACATAAAACAAAAGATAACCAGAACGCAATCCACAGCACCCAAGAAGCTAGGTAACAAGGAGAACCCTAGAGGGACACACATGGAGGGCCCCAGGAAAGGGTATAGTCATGATCTCCTGGGTAAACTGGGAAGGGAAGTAGAAGGAAAGGGAGGGAGGATAGGAACATGAGGGCTGGAGATGGTGGAGTTGGGGGAGGGACACAGAGTGGGAGCGATGAAAGAGCTGTCTTTATAGAGGGAGCCATTATGGGGTTAGGGAGAAACCAAGTGCGTTTGTTTCCTTGATTCTTTGTTTTATAAGTTCTATCTTCTAGATCTTAATCTTTAGTTGGATAAATAGGTGACAAAGATTCTCTCCCGTTCTCTGGGTGCTTTCCCTTCACTGGGTTGTTTCCTTGCAATACAAAGGTCCCATTTGTTGGCCGTAATTCCTGAGAAGTGAAATCCTGTTCAGAAAGCACCTTTCCTGCACCTCTATCCTATAGGGCACTGCCTGTTTTCATACAGATCTTTCAGTTTCAGGTTTCACTTGGAGGTCTTGAGTCAGTGCAGTTGATTTTTGTGCAGCATCGTAGAAAGTGGTCAAATTTCATTCTTCCATATGTGGACATTCAGTTTTCCTAGCACCATTTGTTGGAGATGCTGCTTTTCCTCCAGAGCGAGTTTGTGTTGCCTTTGTTGAATATCAGGTTGTAGCATGATTAATAAAAAACCAGAGACAGTAACTGGGGTTCAACCTGAAGGTCAGAAAAGCAAAACAGCCAGCCAGTGGCTCTTACCTCTACTTCAGTCAGCAATGGCAATCCTGCCTCCAGGAATTTTTAGAATGAGACTGTGAGTGAGAGCTGTCTCCTCCCATCTTATATTCCTCTCTTGTGCTGGGGTTAAATGTGTGCACCACAACCACCCAGTTTCTATGGCAAACTAATGTGGCTACCAGGATGAAAAGTGTGTGTCACCACTACCTGATCTGTAAGGCAGATCAGTGCAGCTGTATTTCTTTCTGAATTTCAGGCAAGCTTTATTTATTAAAATATAAATGAAAATATTATATCAAGTGGCTCTAATTTAATGGTCTAATTTAATAAATGGCTCTGCCGTTTTGTTCCATTGATCTATGTATCTGTTTTTGTGCCAGTGTTATGTTTTTTATAGCAGAACCATATATTATAATTTGAAATATATACATATAGATAGATTTCTGTATATGAAACCTATAACTATATGATAATATAACTTGAAATCTGGTATGATAATCCTGCCAACATTTTCTTTTTTGCTCAGAATTATTTTGATTATTCAGGGTCATTTGTGGTCCCATAGAAATTTTAGAATTTTTTTTTAAAAAAATATTTTTATTGAGAATGTGAGGATTTTAACAGGATTGCACTGGTTCTCTGATGGTCATTTTCACAATATTCCGTCACATGGAATTGCTTTTCATCTTCTAGTGGTTTCTGCCATTTCTTTCTTCTGAGATTTGAAGTTTTCGGTGTAGCAGTTCATTGCTGCTCTGTTCGCAATATCTGGGAAACAGAAGCAGCCAAGATGTCCATTAACTAATGAACAGTCAATGGGAGTGTAGTATGCTTATACACAATGCAATTCTATTCAAATGCAAAAACATGAAATCATGAAATACACAGGTAAGACAAATGCCACGTTTGTTCTCTCTAATTTGTGGGTTCTCAATCCCAATCTTTAGGTCTGAGGTATAAGCTGGAGTAGCTAGGGAAGCCAGGAAATGAAAGAAGTGAGGAGGATCTCCACAAAGGAGACTGGCAGGGCCGTGCTATAAAGGGAAAAGGAAAAATGAAGAAAACTTAATTGGAGAGGGAAGATAATACAGGAGAAGGAAGGAGGAAGTGGGAGGAAACTAACATTAAGGATAATTAAAAATGCCATAGGAATTCTATAATCTTATGAGCTTACTTAAAATACACACACACACACACGCTTGTTCATGCACACACCTGTGCATGCAGATACACACACACGCACACACACACACATGAATAAATATGAGGTCATGAGTCTCAGTGGTCAGCAGGTACAAGAGGAGCTACAGGAGGAGAAGGAGTAGCAATGATGCAAATATAGTGTACAAGTCAGTTTCAAAGAAGATACGCATCTTAATAATTTCTTATATTGATCACAAGCTGAAATGGTTACATTGTGCATATATTATTAAATAAAATCCATTAATATTAGTTTTGCTTATTTCCTTGAATTTCTAAACTAGAGGGGTTTTTTGTTTTTTTTTTTTGTTGTTGTTTTTTGATTTTTCGAGACAGGGTTTCTCTGTAGTTTTTGGTTCCTGTCCTGAAACTAGCTCTTGTAGACCAGGCTGGCCTCGAACTCACAGAGATCCGCCTGCCTCTGCCTCCCGAGTGCTGGGATTAAAGGCGTGTGCCACCACTGCCCGGCTAAACTAGAGTTTTAAATTAATATGTAGGTGTGAAGATGTCATAGTGGTACCATTATTTTATACATTCATTAAAATGTTTAAAAATCACTCAAAGGGGGCTAGAGAGATGGCTCAGTGCTTGAGAGCATTGCCTGCTCTTCCAAAGGTCCTGAGTTCAATTCCCGGCAACCACATGGTGGCTCACAACCATCTGTAATGAGGTCTGGTGCCCTCTTCCAGCCTGCAGACATGCACACAGACAGAATATTGTATACATAATAAATAAATAAATATTTTAAAAATCACTCAAAATATACAGAAGATACAAAATATGCAAACATTTTAAAATAATGCTTCTTTATTTCTGTTATAATTTCATTACTATTTGTTTAATTTAGATTAGTTTAGTTTTTGAGACAGTCTCACACTGTACCGCAGGCAGCCTCGAACTCACAGTAGTGTTCTTGGTACAGCCTCCTTCAAGTGCTAAGATCATAAGCTCGAGACATGATGTCTGAGAAAGTGATGCCTGCCTAGCCTGAAACATACTATGCTAATGCTTTATCCAGTTGTCAAAGGCACACAATTAGACAGAAAGTTAAACAGAACAAAAAGAAATATCAAAAGCCTCCCATTTTTCTTCAATTTCTGAGTAATATAGTCTTCTAGAACATCAGTTAGAATATCAGTTAAATAAATTAATTTACCTTGCTTTATCAGATTTTGTGCACACATTCCATGCTATTGAAATATGGAGTGGCATAACTAAGTTGGAGAGAGATGGTAATGTTATTCACAGAGCCAGTGTGTATTTTATTACTTATGAAGTCACTTGTGGAAATTATATATGCCAAATCAATACATATTTTATCAGTGTTTTACCTCTTAGGAGACAGATGACTTACCAAGACATTTCTGAATAGTTTGTTCCCATTATGGATGTACTACAGTATCTGTTAGTATAAATGCATATTTATATTTCCTGGAAATCTCCTCATTCATTGATGAAAATGTTGAAGATTTGTTATTTTTATTTTTCATTACTCCGTAGAAAATTTCAAAGATAAAACTGTCGTGTATCCTATAATAATTGAAAGTATCAAAAGGCATTCATAAATTGGCATATAAGACCAGTAACTAGATAAACTGAAAGAATTGATAAACAATAGAAATTAATGTCTCTATTATCTAACTGGAATAGTCAGTGACACAATTATTACTTCTGTACTGAATGAAAAGTTATTGTTTCTGTATTAAGTCAAAACTACTATTATAAGACAGGTGGTGATGTCATACACCTTTAATCCCAGCACTGGGGAGGCAGAAGCAGATGGATCTCTGTGAGTCTGAGGCTAGCCTGGTCTACAAAAGCTAGTTCCAGGACAGGTCCCAAAGCTGCAGAGAAACTCTTTCTCAAAAAAAGCCACAAAAAAAAACCCTACTATTATACAATCTGCAGTACTGATTATTATTTCCCCTGGGATCACATGAAGCATTTTAATATAGCAATACAGTTAATATTTCACAAAGTTAATTTCTATTTCTTACAAAAGTATAACTCAAATCAATCTTCTTAGCATGCTGCTTTGTCTTAATATTCTGAACAAACCAGTTTTACTGTAAAATTACTGCCAGACTTCATTTTTATGTAATTACTCTACTTTTGATTTTATGTTTGCTTTTTTTTCTTTACACAAAATACAGAGTGTTTTAGGGTTTCTATTGCGCTGAAGAGACACCATGACCACAGCAACCTCTTTTAAAGGAAGAACATTTCACTGGGGTGGCTTACTTACTTAGTTCAGGGGCTTAGACATTATCATCATGGTGGGACATGGTGGCGTGCAGGCAGCAATGGCGCTCTAAAAGAAACTGATAGTTCTACATCTTGATCTGTAGGCAACAGCAGGTGAACCGAGATGCTGAGCATAATTTGAGCATAGGAGACTTCAAAGTCCACCCCCACAGTGGCACACTTCCTCCAACAAGGCCATACCTACTTCAACAAGCCACACCCCACAATAGTGCCACTCCCTACAAGCCAATTACATTCAAACTATCACAGAGTATAAAGCCAGTTTTCAAACTGATTCTCTGAACAACAGTTCGCAAATAAAATACTGACTGATGGCTACAAGAAATTGGGAATATTTAAAGCTGAACCTAGGACTTCTCCTACATTTGAAATTTATGTTAATAAAGAGTTAGTTCTTTATCCCCAGATCTATTGGTGCAATTTGTACTGGCTGTTCTATTACACTTTTGATTGAAGAAGTCAAAATGCTTCTTTTTGAAAGTGAATAAAGTCCTGGAATAAACTGCAGTGAGAAGAGCTCCGGTGTGTCGTGCGTCATCCTTGCTGGACGAGGTGGGGCGTGACATTACATCACGATCATTTAAGCGGGAAAGTATTTAAAGTATACAGCCTTATAAGACCTGAGAAGTCATCAAGAAACTGCTGGTGCTTGGGAAACAGACAGGAGAGCATGGGTTTGGGGCCAGCCTGGGCTACAGAGTGAGTGCCAGGCAAGCCTTAGATATATAGCAGCACTCCATCTTAACAGTAAAACAACAAAATCAAGCTTCCCAAGTGGTTATACGTTTTATTCCCATCCTCACAGCGCCTGCCTGCTCTACTTTCTTGCTAGCAGGTGGTCCAGGCTGCCTCTTCAAACTTTAAACTGCCTAATAACTAACGGTGTCGAGTCTTCCCATGTGTGAGTTTGTTATTAACAGTCCCTGGCGAAAGCTCTTCAGATCCTTTAGGCTCTTTCCATTGATTTATTAGTGTTTCTATTCCTAGGTAAACATTCTTTCTTGGACATATATTTGGAAAATAATTTTCACCAGACTACGGCTTGCGTTTTGAACTTTATAGCCATGTCTTTTAAACAGGAATGGGTTTCAACATTTTACAGTTTTCATTTTATTCTTTAATATTTGTTCTTTCTCCGTATTTTGAGGAAACATTTGTCCAATCTAATATTATTAAGATTGTATACTATGTTTACTTCTAAACCATTTATAGCTTTAATGCTTAAGTTTAAGGTAGTACTGTATTTAAAGTAGTTTGTGCATATGCATGAGTGAGGTAAGAAGAAGCTGATTTTGTTTTTGTATTTTTTTTTTCACCATTTTTCTGTCTATTTGTTCTGTCACCATTTGTTGACAATTCTTTCTGGAGGAGAAGATGCTAACAAGGGTAGTAGATTTGATCAAAGTACATTATATTCAACTACAGAAATCTTATAACAAAGCAAGTTTTACTCAATTTTTTTGTTTGTGTTTGTTTTTCAAAAAAAGGTTTCTCTGTGTAGCTGTGGCTATGCTAGAACTCACTCTGTACATTAGGTTGGCCTCAAACTCACAAAGATATGCCTGCCTCTACCTCCCTGAGTGCTAGGATTAAAGGCATGGGTCACCACCACCCAGCTTTGTACAATTATTATCTGTTACCATAAACCCTAAAACAATTGTCCTTCCCTTATGGATTTGTCTTAACATCTTTATTAAGACTGACTCCTTGCATATGTCATAGTCAATGTCTAAACTCTTTTCTCATATTCACCGATCCTCTCTGATGTTTCCTCAAGCAATTCATTAGTAACTTTGGTACTAATAATCAAAAACTAAGTTCTCTAATGTAGTAAATGTCATTGTTTAACCAACAAAGTTCAAATGCCACTGTCCTGAACCCCTGAACCCCTGTATGTGGCCTCATTTGGAGCTAGAGTGTTTACAGTGGTGGCTGAATCGCTAGTGTAGGCCCTAATTTAAAGTGGATGGCATCCTTTTATTTTTTTAATTTGTCATTCGTCAGGGGGGTGCTACTGTTGTTTTATGGTTTTGTTTTCAAAACATGGTCTCTTTGTCACCCTGACTCCTGGAACTCACTTTGTAGGCCAAGCTGTCCTCAAACGCAGATCTGCCTGCCTCTGCCTTCAGAGTGCAGCAATTAAAGGCGTGGACCACCATGTCCAGCAAGATGGATGGTATCATTTTAAAAAGAAGACACACACAGCAACACACAAACAGAAAGAACACTACATGCGGTGGAAGACTCCCCCACACATGCACACACATGCACACAAGGCACAGAGAAAGACCTGCAAAGGCTCGCCGAAGGATTCTAACTCTGACCCTTCCCAACACTTCTGGGCTTCTCCGGAGCTGAGACAATAGATTCCTATCTCTTAAGTTACGTATTTGTGTTTCTCTACCAAGACTGTGCTAGAAAACTAATGCATTGATTCACAACTTTGGAAATATATCACAATGTGGCAAATTTGTGGAAATGGGACTAGAATTATTTCTGACTGAACTTAGATTTTTTTAAGGTTTTCTCATAAATGTCAATTTCATTTGCAAAATCAATGACGGGTTTTAAGCACTCCCATAGTCTTTCCACATTATATTGTCACTCATGCCATTTCTTTGGAGACTCTTTCTGGAATCCCACACTATTGTACCTCTTGTCTCTCCCATAAAGCAGACTTATCGTAGCAAATGGTAACGTATGCCCAGACACCAGTGAGGCACTAAAGTAACCATGGTGGCACCTAGGACTGAAAATATTCTGAAAAGCAGCTTAGAGTAAGCCGCATGCTTTTACAAGGACAGAAAGTTGCAGGTTCCAAAGAAGAGTGATTCCTGCAGTTGCTGATTTTTCATTATTGAATGGACATGTAAGTTTCGGTGACATAGAATTCTTCTGGACGAAAAGGACTGGTGTCACACGGCCATATTAGGAACCTTTTATCGCACTGGCCTCCAGAACTTCTAAAAATTATGGGTTTGCGGGGTACTGAGTTTTACAATGCCCAGCAAGCCTCACCTCTTGCAATTTCCCGCTTACTCTCTGTGCCGCTGATTAAAAGTTAATCGGGCACTAACTTTCAGAGTTATTAATCTTTCTCTCCATGTATCCTGTCTTTCTAAGTAGATTATGAGTCCCTCGAGGGTAGAGGCTTCTCTGTAGCCTTTTTTTGTAACTCTGTTTTATGGTACTTTATAGTGGTTATGATGATAAAGATAAAAAGAAAAAATGAATTAAAAATTAAGTACAGTCATAGCACTTTTTTTCAGTGTGATTAGATATTCAGAGTGTAAATTAGACATGGCCCTCAATCTTGAGTATCAGAGCAAGCGAACACACTCTGAAGTATGTAGTATTCAAGCAGATTTAAATTTAAAAGACTCTCACCACAGCCTTTTATTGCATCACCCTCAGTACCTAGCATAACACCGAATATCATTTGCTCATAGCTAAATTGCTTTGATAAATGATTGGTAGTCACAGATATACATTTTCTCAAAGACACGAGGATGATTAGTCAGTGGTTCCCAAATCTTGGATATCACAGACTTACAAAATGCCATAGACACTTTTGGGCCTGACATAAACTTGTCAGTCTCTCAACTGGTAAGAAAGGATGTTAAGAAATGTGGTTACTATTATGATTATAATAAGGTGTTTTAATACCAAATTATTATAAAGGATATATTAAGGACAAGAAACAGTCCTTTACAGAATACATATAACTTGATTTAGTAAAAACCATACTCCATGCTAATGAGACATCTTTGAGTGGAAATATTACCTTACCTCTGACTTTAAGCAAGGATTACACAAGTGTAAGTGTTGTTTCCGTGGACCAAAACAGAGCAGTAGTAAGAAGGTTCTGGGCTTTTGTGCTGGACATGAGCACTGAGCATCAGGAATTCAAAGGGCACAAATGACCTCATTCATACAGAGGAGAATTCAAAGTGCTTTCCTAGCTGTTACGGCTTACATATGACATGTCCCCAGACAGGCTCAGTGTATACTCTGTTTCAAGTTAATGGGACTATTTCAGGAGGTGGTGGATCAGGAGGTGGGGCCTCGTGAGAGTAAAGAGGTCCCTGGAGACACAACTTTGAAGGTTCACAATCCATTCTTGGCTTTCTGTTTCTCGGGTCAGGATACAGACTGCTTGCTCCGCTCTACCCTGGCTGCCATAATGACTGAATGCACTGAAACCCTATAGCCAAATAAACCCTTCCTGACTTAATTTGTTTATGTCAGATACTGTGTCGGAGTAATACAGAAGCAACACAGTAGCCAGACTCACGTCAGGAAGCACAGAACTTCAGGATGGAAGCCACAGCCATAGGAACCGGAGCCACAAATCCAGTGACCAGCCTAAGGGGCCTCTCGGAGACAATGTGTTTTACTTGCTCCTAGGAGAGCCAATCTGCCAATATAAAACTGTGTTCTAATTAGAATGCTCAGAGTGGGGAAGAGATGTTACAGCTCCAAAGCTGTTGGAAAAGATTGGCTAAAAGAAATAGGGAAAGGAAACTTTCCAATGAATACGAACCTGTAAGAAGAGGAAAACCAACATGTAGCAGTAACTGTTACCATAGCAGAACAAACCTGTTCTCAAGCAGTACAAGGTTTGTTCCCAAAGAAATGGAAAGCACAGCAATCGGGAAAGTGCTTGGAAACAAGTCTATCTTATGCCTTCAAAGATAATGAAAGATAACCAATAAAAAATTATGAAAAATGGGAAGAAGTTAAACAAGAACAGATGGACTTTTAAATCAAAACAATCAGCAATTCTAGAAATAATTTTAAAAAGCAGCAATCAGTCTTTGCTGTGTTTAATGGTACATACCTGTATACTCATCTCTGGGGAAGATAAGACAAGAGAATTGGGCCAGCCTGAGCTACATGGCCCTTGTCTCAAAACATATAGTCACTTAAATGTATTTTACATAGGGCAACAATGCTTTTGAACCAACCCTTAACACAGCATAGGAAAATATATGCAAAGTTAAGCTATGTACTAAATAGACTGAGAGTTTACTTCATGCAGTAATACAAACTCTAGAAACAAAGTTTAGAAGAAGTGACTAGAACTTTCTAGAACTTAAATGCATAAATTGAAAATACATATCTTTATCTTGTGCTATATATTATTTTACTTTGTGGTGTGTGTGTGTGTGTGTGTGTGTGTGTGTGAGAGAGAGAGAGAGAGAGAGAGAGAGAGAGAGAGAGAGAGAGAGAGAACATAGAAAGGTCAGAGGACAACTTGCAGGAATTTCTTCTCTCCTTCCATTAGATGAGTCTTGGGATCAAATTCACATCATCAGACTTTTACCTACTGAACCGTTTCTCCAGCCTCTTACATTGTATTTTTTTCATTTTTTAAATGAAAGCACACATTGAATCACTGTGTTTATTTAATCATTTTGCCAGTTGTGTAGCCTAAAACCAGTAACTTGCTTCTGATTGGATCTAAGAGTTATTCATATTAAGTACTCCCCAAACTGGGATACGATCATTACAACAGCAATTATGTACCTTCATGAGACCAGTTTAAATTTTTTAATGGCTAATAATTTTTGTTGTCCTATAGCTCTTTGAAAAGCCAACAAGTTTGGTCCCTGCCCTTGAGACTGTTTACACCTTTACAACTTGGTAGAAAGAGTATTACATGACTTCTAAGACAAGGTCATAAATGGCAATCATTTACTCCTGAATTCTTCCTTAAGACCTTCGCCCTTAGACACAGAGCTTGTGTGAGCTAGCCATGAGAGGTCAGAAGAGGAACCTAGTCCTCCAGACTGCAGCCCTATCTAAGTACGCAGCTGACAGTCAGCACCAACTAGCCAGCTGCAGCAAAGAACCACATTGGATTCAGTTCCTGCGTTGCTCAGTTAAACCACCCAGTGTATCACATATGGAGCAGAAACTCATTCCCCTAACCAAGCTCTGAACAAATCACATGCTTGTGGTCAAATAGTTATTCTTGTGTCAAGCCACTAGGCGTTTCTCAATTATCCAACACCAGAAAACTGAACCACTTGTATCAGCACTGAGAGGTTACTACTCACCGGCCTTTATGGAAACAGAAAAAAAAATACTATTTAAATCACATGTTGAAAAAAGAGAAAAACCAGTCAACAAGAAGTATTGTTACAGGTAGAAATGGTGTGCAAAGAAGTTCACATAGTTTTTGGCAAATCTAAGTAACTGTTTAATTGAGTTATTTTAAGTTGCCTATTAATTTGAGGAAGCAAATGTAATGCTAGAATGGATGCAATGCAAAAGACAGGTTTGTAGATAGAATGCTAAGCTTATTTTATCAGATGTCTTATGATGTGGGATTCCCCTCTCTATGCTATGAATGTGTTTTATTGCCATTGGTTAATAAAGAAGCTGTTTTCGGCCAATGGCTTAACAGAATATAGCCAGGCTAAAGAAGATATATAGAGAGAGTAGGCAGAATCAGTGAGAAGCCATGTAGCCACCACCAGAGACAGACCTGCCAGAACCTTGCTGGTAAGCCACAGCCATGTGGCAATACACAGATTAATAGAAATGGGTTACTTTAAGATATGAGTTAGCCAGAAATATGCTTAAGCTATTGGCCAAACAGTATTGCAATTAATACAAATTTCTGTGTGATTCTTTCAGTTCTGGGAAGCCAGGAATGAACGAACAGCCTCCACCAACAATCTTAGGTATTTCTAGAAAGTAAAAAGTTAAGCATATGGAATAATGTGTGAATTAATAAAATGTCTCTTTTTATGACTGGTATGATCACTTAAAAACAATTTGGCACTAATGTATTTTTTTTTGGATTTTTTCGAGACAGGGTTTCTCTGTAGCTTTTGGTTCCTGTCCTGGAACTAGCTCTTGTAGACCAGGCTGGCCTCGAACTCAGAGATCCGCCTGCCTCTGCCTCCTGAGTGCTGGGATTAAAGGCGTGCGCCACCACCTCCCGGCCACTAATGTATTTTTTAAAGTGTAAAATTACTTTTGAAAACAATTTAATATACTCTTATAGAGTTGGTCATATTTGTCTTACATAACAACATTTCTGCTCCTGAACATATTTCAGCAAACTTTTTCTCTCTCTGCTGGAGAAGAGATTAGAACTTCCAGAACAACAGCAAACAATGGCAGCAACTCAGAGGCCCCCGGATTAACAGAACAGTGTTTACACTCATAGGGTAAAGACCAATGACCCTTTACTCTCTGTGTAACATGGTCTTAATATTGTTAACTAATGTTGGATGGAAAAGAGCAAGCCCTTTTCAAAGGCATCTGTGGATTCATTTGTTCTTTTTCATGATTTCCTTTCAACCCTTTCTGTAAGGTTCAACAGTACCCAGAGCTAAACATCCAATTACACATGTTTGCAATAAAATTATTCATAATGTATAATAATAAAATATGCATTTAGGGGCTCGAGAGATGGCTCAGTTGTTAAGAACATTTGCAGAGGACCTAGGTTTGGTTCCCAGCTCCCACATGGCAGCTCATCCAGGAGTAACACAGTTCCAGGGGTCCAAAAGTACCTTTTGTGGCCTCCACAGGTACCAGAAACTCATGTGGTACACATACTAACACACAGGCAAGCACTCTTTCATATAAATCAACGATTAAAAAGATGATTTTATATCTTCAGAAGACAAAGGGATGGTAAGTGCAGACGTTAGGGCAGTGCTTTTTCTAAGGGACATGGTGGAAAGGGGGGGCACTCGAGGACTAAGGACAGATGAATAAGGTAAATATTAGCTATTAATTTTAAAAAAATCTTGGTTTGGGTGTGTATTCATAATAAGTTTTAAAGGAAGAGTATGTAAAATTAAAATTTAAAAATAAAATAGAAACCAGGACTGTGGATATAACTCAATAGCAGAGAGCTTGCCTAGTATGTTCAAAGCCCTGTGTTCAAACCCAAATAAAATAAAATACAAAACTAAGAGAAAGAAAACAATTAAAGACCATTCATGAGCCAAGAAAGACAATGTGTTATGGTTAATTCAGTTTCTTTGCCTGTGATTCAAATGAACCATAGTGTGTCGATTTAAAATCAATGAGAAAACCTGAAAGACTACCAAGGGGGAGGAGAAAAGATGAACAGGGACAATATCGGTGCCCACTCCACATGTGACATTCCTTTACTTTGTGTGTGTGCTTCCAGCATTCATTACAGATGATAGCAAATTTCCTTATGCCCTGGTTCCTGGAGACCAAGTACCTAGACCAAGATCGTTTCCCCTCTAGCTCCCAGATGGTGAGATTCTCATGACTCAATTTCACATACTTTCTTGGGAATTGAGGAGAAAAAGGTTTGCATCTACTTTCTTTGAATTTGTATTCTTAAAATGCAGAAGCCAGTGGGGGGGGGGGACGCTCCCACATACTCCATTACAAGATGGCGCTGACATCTGACAGCACCACCTGTAATCAAGCCAGTGCGCATGTGCATGGTAAAGGACGGTTTACCTTGTCAAGCCAGTGCGCATGTGCATAGTAACTTTCCATCCCTTGCTCTCTGCCTCTCCCGAGGCGTCATAGGGGTTGACAGGCTGCAGCCAGTCAGAGTTTGACACGTCCGAGGCGAGGACTGTTAAGCTATATAAGGGCTGGGTTTTTGTCCCTTGGGGTCTCCGATCTGTAAGCTTATGCTCTCCCTCTCAAGACGCATAAAGCTTTTCTGCAGAAGGATCCTGATTGTGCCGCGTCGTTCTTGCTGGAGAGACGGTAGCGCGGGACACCAGTGACCATAGTATTCATGCAACTGCCCCTCAGAAACACAAGATTTCAGACTCAACGTTAGCAGAAACCAGCCTAGAGCTATCACTCAGCCAAGCACTCCCAGAAGCTTAGCCCTGAATTGGCCTTATTTGCACCATCTGCTCATCGGTCTCACTTGCAGAAAAGTATTCTCATCAGATATCAACAAGTTGAAAACAAAGCAGATCACCCACACCAGTTTGTCTGCCTCTTATCATGAAGGTAAATCGTCGCATTAAAGAGCCAAGTACAGCAGTGTCATCCCTCATTTCACCCTGCTCTTCTGTGCAGTCCCTGGGTCATGTGTGGTGCGTCCAGAAACTCTTTCCTCTGTAGACCTGTCACCCTCAAATTGCTTAGTCAAACATCAGGAGAAACCCTCCCTCAGTGGCTTAGTGGCTGTATTCAAAGAAATCTTATTTCTCCCCATCACCCCACACTGTTGCCAACCTGATTACACTAACTTTTATTTAATATTAAATAAAATTATTAATAAATAATAAATAATATTAAATAAATACTTAACATTTATTTCAGATGTAAAATAGTTCATACAAATACACAGAAATTATAATTTTATGCTGAACAATAATAAATAGAAGTAAGAATCACTCCTAGGGTTTACAAACTCATTTCCTGGTAGCCTTGGTACAATTAAAGGCTAATGATAAAAGTACTTACTGTATATATTTCCTATCTGAAACAGATACTTTAGTATTCTGAGTTGTCTTGGTCACTGTTAAATTGCTATGAAGAGACACCATGGCCAAGGAATCTCTTATAAAAGAAAGCATTTAATTGGGGTTTACTTACAGTTTCTTTTTTTTTGTTTGTTTGTTTTTTTTTTTTTTGGTTTTTTTTTGTTGTTGTTGTTTTTCGAGACAGGGTTTCTCTGTGGCTTTGGAGCCTGTCCTGGAACTAGCTCTGTAGACCAGGCTGGTCTCGAACTCACAGAGATCCGCCTGCCTCTGCCTCCCGAGTGCTGGGATTAAAGGCGTGCGCCACCATCGCCCGGCTTTACTTACAGTTTCAGAGGCTTAGTTCATTATCAGAGCAGGGAGTAAGGTGGCATGCAGGCAGGTATAGTACTGAAGAAGGAGCTGAGAGCTACAGCTTTATCCATAGGAAGGGAGAGGAAGAAAAACTGGGCCTGATATGGACTTTTGAACTCTGCAAGCCCACCCCAAAGTCATGCTTTCTCCAATAAGACCACACTGTAGAAGAAAGTTTCTGTCCCACTTGGTCCCACAGCCATTCAGTCCCAAATAAACATACAGAAGCTTAAATTAATTATAAACTGTTTGGCCTGTTAGCTCAGGCTTATTATTAACTAGCTCTTAGAACTTAATTTAACCTATAATTCTTGTCTATGTTTAACCACGTGGCTTGGTACCTTTTTCTCAGTAAGTCATTCTCATTTTGCTTCCTCTGCTTCTGGGTAATGACTGCATCTCTGCCTTTCCTTTTCCCAGAATTCTCCTAGTCTGGTCGCTTCATCTATACTTCCTTCTGGCTACTGGCCAATCAGCATTTTATTAAACCAGGATGGGTGTACAAGACCATTATCCCACAGCACCACACCTTTTAATCCCTTCTAATCCTTTCAAACAGTTTCATTCCCTGATGACTGAGCATTCAAATATATGAGGGGGTATGTTCTTATTCAAATCAACATATGAGTTTAATCATGATTTATTTCAAATAATTTTGTGATTGATTGTTGCAACACTTATTTCAAATTTTATTTAATATTTAGGGGAAGTTTAAATTAAATTTTTACTTCTTTGGCTCTATATATGCATATATTTTACATGGAAAAATGTGATAAAAAATGCTAGTTTGCCAAGGTGATAATTCCTCCAAGGCAAACATAACACTTATTAAGTATGAGACTATTATTAGCATCTTTGTTTTTAACCATCTTGGTTATTGGTGTAATTGTTTATATTATATCAAGTTAATAGTAATTATTGAAAAAAATTAAATGACAATAAAATATATAACAATAAAAATGTAACTATTCTCAGAGTTATTGCCTTCTACTAGGGAACAGCAAAGAATAATTTACACAGATGTACGCTTAAGTTTGTTTCTTTTTTCATGTGAACCTCTGCACACAGATGCACATAGACACCACCTGGAATTTTGACCATACTCTTGCATCCATCATAGCAGCAAAATATATCGCTTTTGTAGACTGATAAAAATGAGGGATTTAGCATAATCATTTCAGTCTTTTGTTCCCAGCCTATAAACTGCATTAATTATACTTCCCTCCTCACTTATTGTACTAATTATAGGAAATACAAATAAAAGACTTGGCATGTACTCAATAAAGAGCAGCTATGAGTATTGTAAAAACAAGTATTGAAAGTATGTAGATATGTTGAGCCTGTTTCAGGTTTCCTCTGATTCTTGTTTCCATAGCTAATAGCTTTAGCTCGACTTTCCATAAATATTTACTAAAAACATCCCACATTATTAGAACTTCAAGACAAATAAGTGGATTAATTGTTTTGCACATAGTAAATGTGTAAATAATTCAAACCAACTGCATTCACATTGAAGCCACATTATTCTTATTCTTGAACATTGTGGAAGCTGGAGAGATGATTCAGTGGTTTGAGCACTGTTGCTCTTTCAGAAGACCCAGGTTTGGGCTAGAGAGATGGCTCAGAGGTTAAGAGCATTGCCTGCTCTTCCAAAGGTCCTGAGTTCAATTCCTAGCAACCACATGGTGGCTCACAGCCATCTGTAATGGGGTCTGGAGCCCTCTTCTGGCCATACACACAGACAGAATATTGTATACATAATAAATAAATAAATATTTAAAAAAAAAGAAGAAGACCCAGGTTTGATTCCCAGCACCCACATGGGGCCCATCAGAAACTCCAATTTCTGAAGACCTGACATGCTCTTCTGGTCTCAATGAACACAAGACACACTCATTCTGCATATACAGACAGATAAACAAAACACTGATATACATAAAATAAATATATATTCACAAACATATATTAATCCCTTCCTAATATGCAAAGAAATTCTTGCTTGAGGTAATTATATAGAACATTTTATCTCATGTTTAAAAGTTTTGAGTAAAGCTTCATATACCAAAGAAAACAAGTATTTGATTACATTTACTTAGTCATTTTGTGTGTGTGCTTCTCAGTATATGTGTATGTAAGAGTCTCTCTCTCTCTCTCTCTCTCTCTCTCTCTCTCTCTCTCTCTCTCTGTGTGTGTGTGTGTGTGTGTGTGTGTGTGTGTAAGACAGTGCATCTGTGTAGGTCAGAAGATAACTAACAGAAGCTGATTTTCTCTTTCTACTATGTGAGTCCTGGGATTGAACTCAGGTTGTCAGTCTTGGTGGTAAGGCCTAAGCCATCTTGTTGGCCCTGAAAATAGATATTTTAAACATACATTTTTTAGAGTCTGAAAGCTAAATAAAATAGCTAATTCAGAGATATACTAGGGAGCATAAGAGAACCAGGAGAGACACATTTGTTATATCTCATGGCAAAAAAAAAAAAAAATGGAATCCCTGGTTCACTTGTACACCCTGAGACCTATGACAGTAAACTTAAGTCGCTGCTAGTTTGAATGCACCCCTTCAAAGTTTAAGTGTTGAAAACCTGATTCCCAAATTCATGTGCTATTGGTGTTTGAGCATGAGGTTTTCAGAAGGCAATTAGGACTAGATGAGGTCATGAAGATGGGACTCCCATGGCGGAATGAGTGACTTTGTAAGCGGAAGAAGAGATGCCTGAAGACAAGCTGTGTCTTGTTGCAAGACAGTCTCTCCTGTGGTGCCCTGCAGTATAGAAAGCCCTCATTGGGTGCTCAGCAGGTGCTCCTCCATTCCAAGTCTCTAAAAGAGTGAACCCAATGAGCACTTTTACATAAAAAATAATGTCAAAAATAGATACATATGTAAAATATAAAATAAATTTAATTCTGAAATGGAAAATGTTTGTTATTTATTGAGGAAACCTAATATCTATTACAGATTAATCTCAATTTCATCTGTTTGGTATTCCTGCTAAAATGCTTAACGTAAATCTAATTATGATTAAAAAAAAAGCACAGCATTAACACACACACACACTGTATCTTAACAATACAATGACTGAGAGCCCTTCCTTCTTTCTCCTTGCATCTTTCATCACCTTTATCCTTGCCCTATCATCTCCTGGCTATTTGTTGGCTAAATTGGTCTGTCCTTGTTCTGATTCTGGTATGATGCAAAAATCATTGGCAAGAAACTCCACTGAAGCCATTAGTACATTCTCTTTCATAAGAAGGCATTCATTTTCAAGCGCATACGATTTTTTTCAAATTCAGACCATCTGCATCCATACTTCTTTTGTTCTTTGGCTACTCAAACTAGACTTTGTATGTTTTTCTATTTTTATTTTTATTTTATTTTTTTGGTTTTTCGAGACAGGGTTTCTCTGTGGTTTTGGAGCCTGTCCTGGAACTAGCTCTTGTAGACCAGGCTGGTCTCGAACTCACAAAGATCCGCCTGCCTCTGCCTCCCGAGTGCTGGGATTAAAGGCGTGCGCCACCATCGCCCAGCTTGTATGTTTTCTAATCAAAATTAAAATTTTATAAAGCTCATGGAGAAAAAACTTTATTAAAGATGAAGTTTCTGTTTCTCAGTCGTCTACCTGTCAGTTAAGGAAACATTATCTGCCTCTCAGGATTGCCAGGAGGATCAAAGGAACAAACTCTAGGGAAATGCTGAGCTCATAATAATAATACCATTTATTAGCATTCAAAAATTTCATAACAATGATTATTACCTAAACTTTAATTTAAAGACTTTTTCTCTGCAAGGAAAATAGTGAGACACTATGCATAAGAATTCAAAAGGAATCTCAGAGCTATTGTTTCTGTGACCAAAACTGTGGAAAGCGTCATAAAGAGCAAAATGACCTCCATAACAGACATCACCTAGTCAATAAAAAGCAAGTATTATGGAAATTCACAGATAGTATTAAGATACGGTAAATCATTATGCTATAATCTTCAACTCTAAGTATTTCTTATAGAATTTCTCTTCTGGTCTATGGGGATAGTATACAATGATCTTTTTTCTCTTTTCCATATTTTCAGCTCTCCCATAAATGTAAATAATAGATAATCAATAAATGTTTCCAGATTAAAGATTAGAGAAAAGTATAGAATGTGTGTTAATGGGAATGATCATAGAGAGAGGGAAAATTTTGATAATGTATCTTAGTCCATTATGCATGCTCTAATAGAACACTTGAGACTAAGAAACTCCTAATAAAGAGAATTTATAGGCTCGCCATTCTATTTTTATTTTAAAGATTTATTTATTTATTATGTATACAACATTCCTTCCATGTATGTTTGTATGCCAGAAGAGGGCACCAGATCTCATTATAGATGGCTGTGAGCCACCATGTGGTTGCTGGGAATTGAACTCAGGACCTCTGGAAGAACAGTCAGTGCTCTTAACCTCTGAGCCATCTCCCCAGCCCCAGGCTCGCCATTCTAGAGGCTAGGAAGTTCAGTATCAATGCCCAGTCATCTGTCAAGGGCCTTCTTTCTGTTATCCCATGGTATGAGGGGGCAAATGAGGTCTAAATTCACCGTTTTCTAACAACATCAATCCTACCCATCCAGGCACAGGCCTCATGACCTAACTACACCCTTGATGATTCTGTCTCTCAATGTTGTTACAATGGCAATTAAATGTGAACATGAGTTTTAGAGGGAGCAAATGTCTAAACTGTAACAGTAGGGAAGAAGGGGAAAGCTCACTAGAAATTTGCAAGGAAATTTACAAGGATGAGATAGGGTTTTAGGAGGAACCCAGACAACGCACCTAAAAAGAATGCTTCCCTCGAGTAAGAAGCTGGCATCTGAGAAGGGAAAAGCAGGTGTGACGTAGTGACCTGAAAGAGCAGGAGACTGTAGAGCAATTCTCAGAACCACCGAGTGTCCTCCTGGGGCTAACTGCTCTCAAGGGAGAACAGCAAATACATTGCTTCAGCTCTGTGTGGCAGACAACAGGTGAAATAACCAGGGTTTTGATTTTGCCATGTTAATCTTACGAGGTAAGAAAGGTAAAAGGATTTTATAACAAATTAAAGTGAGCGATGATAGCACTTGACTATGGAATTTTAAATAGGTAAGGAAGGGAAAGTGATCAACAGGAGCAGGCATGACAGCTACAAAGTAATAGGGTCAATGGACTAGTTTTCAGTCTAAAGCTTGTTGGTTATGACGAAGAAGAGCCAGCTGGAGAAGTAGCTGTCAGGGAATGCAGAAAAACTGATATAATGGAGCTATTGCAATTGTTCGAATAAGAAGGTATGGAATATAATTTTAGGATGAAGAGTTATCAGAATATTATAGATTTGATGGGAATCAAATCTCAAGATTACTGAGGTAAAGATTATTGGAGGATGCTGGGTGGTAGTGGTGCACACCTTTAATCCCAACACTCTGGAGGCAAGAGGATCTTTGTGAGTTCGAGGCCAGCCTGGTCTGCAGAGTGAGTTCCAGGATAGGCACCAAAGCTACACAGAAAAACCCTGTCTCAATAAAACAAAGCAAACTAACTAACTAAAAAGATTATTGAAGGAAATATGTTCGAGGAACTAAGTGTCCAGGATATTGGAAGTATCATCCCCATATTTACTAATATCACCAAAAATTAAGACAGGAGTAATGTATGGTAAGTCAGGAGATGAAAATCAGGAAATGAGGATCAGTGTTGGAGAAATGAGGACATAAGACATAAATTTGAAGTTATACAATGAGTGACAGGAACTGAGAGCACACACGCTCACAACCCCAGGGCCCCTGAGGGCAGGAAATAGCATCTCACTACTTGAGAGCATCATATTAGACTTGGAAGAGAGGCAGGCTCATCTCAGTAAGAGCAGGCAGCTGAGAGGAATCTGAGAGAAAGCTGAAGATACAGACGGTTCCTTGAGAACGATCATAGTTCCAAAGCATGCCATGTCAAATAAAATGAGGGTAGGCGCAAACAGTTTTATCATCATGAGGAGTTCAAGCAGACACTGGAGGCAAGGCTGAAAGCAGTGGGAGATAAGAAGTCAATTTCTGAGCTTTGTCTTAAGTAAGAATATCTAAATATCTAAGAGAGCTCATTCTTCTTTCATAAGTACAAGAAGTGTCCTCTAGGTCTCCAAACGGAAATTAAACTGTGTTCTTGACCACTCTTGACCCTGCCCGTGGAGGCCAGTATTTCTTACTACAGCTGTCTTGTTGAGCCCCTGTTGGTGAGGAAGACCTTACCAAGGGAAGAAAGGCCTTTATCCAACTGCAGCACCTCTCCACCGAAGGCCAAGAAAACAAGAAATAGGTTTCTGCCTGGGGAAACCTGAAGCCAGTCCAGGACTTGGAAATTTGGGGACAGGTAGACAGCCCTTTATTTTATCATTTGGATTTATCCGAGGGCAGGAAAGAAGACTGTGATCCACAGACCCTTTCATGAAGAAATGAAATATTTATGCCTCTTTTATTTACCCATGACTGCACTCTGTCAGGAGTCTAAGAAGCAGTTGTCTGTCAGGTTTTCTCTCATCTGGAAAGGTGCGCTCTTTGTCTTGGTTCCTCGTCTTAGGCTAAATTCCTGGGCTTGGAAGCAGGCACTTAAAGAGACTGTTGAGAACTCCAGGACAGGGTATTCTAGATACCTCAAGAGGTCAAGCCAGGCGCTCTGGGTGCCCTGGGGGGTGGGGGGTCAGGCCAGGGTGCCCTAGGTGCTTTGAGAGGTCAGGACGGTGATCCAGGTGCTTTGGTGGGGGTTTTCCATGCACCCTGGAAATAACTTTCTTTATTGCTCAGTTCTCCTCCATGACCCTAACCTCCTTCCTGTCCACCCAGCCCCCCATCCCTTTCTCCGTTCTACCACATTAATCCAGCTCACCTAATGTAAAAGAAATACTAATTCACACATCTATTTTTTATCATCACTGTTGCCCCCCCAAAACCAGGTGAAACAGTGCAATTAAGGCTGTTGGCAAAATCCAGAAGTCATATGGATTTTGTCATAAGACTGATTTGATTCCAATACTAGACTCTGCACATAATCAATATTTGTCTTGTAAGCAATTTAATTGTTTCAAATATTATTAGATAAAATAATAAGTTATTACTACTGGCATTCTTGGCAAAACCATCTTCAGCGATCCCTTCCTATTTTCCAGCACTTGGAAGGTTAAGGCAGGATAATTGTAACATTTAATGAGAATAAATGGTAGTTGAAAGCAGAAACTTTATAAATAGCTGTGTAGATTTAAATGTTGAAATAATAAACTTGGTAGCGCTTAACCGTCTATCAGATAGTGTTAAATTCACTCTTCATTATTTTGCTTTATGCCAGTAAGTACCGACTATTCATCTCACTCAGGCATTAGGCTGACATTTCTATTTAGTCCACATTGTGGGCATTCTCTGAATGTACTTGTGTGGTCTCCAGGGTTGACGCTAGAGCCCCATGCTGCAGTGTTGTCCACTGTCGTCTTTCACGTGAGTGGGCTGTAAAGGTGAGTCATGCTTTTTCAGTTCTGCAGAAAGTGGTCAGTTCCCAGATTACTGCAATAAGCCATCTTACAAACAGGCTCTGGAACCCACCCAACGGTCACTCACGTAGAGACAGTGTTACTGTCACTTTCATATTGTCATTTCCTGTAGCAGTGCCAGCTTTACACGTTTCAGTGTCTCACCAGGGTGTCCTCGGCTCAAGCACACTTGATCAAAAAAGATCCAAAAACAAAGTTCTTCCAGGTCTTTCCCCACATGCCCACACCCACATTGTCCCTTCAGGCTGTTCTGATCATAGCATTCTGTCTTGCTCTGTCAGCGACCAGCCTTGACAAAGACACCTCTTGCTAGGGTAGGGGTGTTGGGATTTTGAAATATAGTAAAGAATACCAAGACGCGTTTAAAATTAATAAAACAGAAAAACATATAATAGTATCGGGAGGGAGTTCCAATGAATACCGAAATCGCTCACATTTAATTTCCAATGGCTTAAAACATCCCTGACCCCAAAAGGTGGGAGTAAGACAAAAAAAAAAAAAAACAGCATTAATATGATACAGGAAAATGAACAGACCAGCTGAAGGTTGCAGGCTACTTCCACAGTTAAACATTCTGTTACTAGAACAAAACAAGTCATACTCTCACCCTACACCAAAACATTCTGTAGGCAAACCACTCCATAGGTGGAATCCATAGTTATCTCCTTAAGGGAACTGGACCTTAGTTGGATCCTTAGACTTTTGTTTGAGGTAGAGACACATCTACTTCTCTATTCCTGAAATACAAGGTCTATTAGCCACACCTGTTGACGATAACCTTGCAAGAGCAGAACTCTGGTCTGAATATAGGTGAGATCTTTGTTTGAAGTAGAAACAAAATAAGAAGGAATAGTGATGGAGGTGGGTCTTGTATCAATCTGTTGATTTCATTGGTTCAATAAAGAAACTGCCTGGGCCCTGACAGGACAGAAAATTAGGTAGACGGAGTAGACAGAGAGGATTCTGGGAAAGAGAAGCTGAGTTAGGAGTCGCCATGATGTTCCCACTGCAGAGAGACGCAGGCTAGAATCTCCCCGGTAAGCACACCATGGGGTGCTACACAGATTATCAGAAATGGGCTAGTCCAGGTGCAAGAGCTAGCCAATAAGAGGCTGGAACTGATGGGCCGGGCAGTGTTTAGGTGAATACGGT
Organism: Microtus obscurus; assembly: GCA_963919715.1. Lineage (NCBI taxonomy): Eukaryota > Metazoa > Chordata > Mammalia > Rodentia > Cricetidae > Microtus > Microtus obscurus. The sequence goes on along the minus strand of CAWTZC010000131.1, from coordinate 4,772 downwards.
TTGTGTGTTGTTATTTCGGGGCTTAAGCTGAGCCATGCGGGTGGCCGGGTGCGGGGGAACACAGCCGGCCGCTCCTCTTACTACAAATTGGCGCCCACGTGCTAATGAACTCCACGTAAAACTGAGAGGGCTTAAAAAGGAGAGAGAGAGAGAATTTAAGACAGCTTTTTGCTGTTTGTGGGTTGCGTGCCGCAAAGAAATTGTCCTGACTCAGCAACAAAAAAAACTGGCTGTTTTAAAATGCCAGCTTTCTGAGCTATGCAGCCATTATGATCTCTGTCTGGCTCCTGCGGGAGACAGAGCTTTTCAATGGAGTATTTGGAGTAAAGTGCTATGGCTTGCTTGATGGCAGTGTGGACTGCTGTGTGCCTGGAACTGTGCGCAGCTCAGGCGCACCAAAAGGCTCTGAGGCAGGACTGGCTCAGCTCCACCATGCTGAATTGAGCTGGTCTCAAGCAGGAACTACCATAATTACTGTGATAACAGCGCACTTAAGGTTTAGACGTGGCAGGACACAGGCATTGCCGTATTACTTGTACATGATGCAACTTAAGTTTTTAAGAAGTGCTTAACATTTTAAGAAATGCTCCTGGATAGTAAAAAAATTACAGATTCACAATAAAACAGATTCAGACAGACCACTAAATGGATCACAGTGTTGGATGAATGTACGTAGGCTTGAGAAAGAAATAAATATATATAGAGAGAAAATAAAGTTAATGGTTAAAAAAAAAGGTAAAGTCTTTAAAGAGACAGAGTACAGATAGTTAAGAGATTAAAAAAAAATAAAGAAAAATAAGCCACGTAAAAATGAAAAATTCACAGAGAGTCTGGATTATGTACATTGTGTTTTCTTTAAAATTTTTGACTGTAAAGGAGCTAAGTACAGAGAGACATTTCATTATATGGGCTGCCAAGTGGAACCAGAATGGATATCATGAGGATATGACTTCAGAATTTGGGTCTAAGGATATGATGCTTCGGAGAGGGTCTTCTTTTGTTTTCACAGAGGACCAGACCCTATGGATTGCATCTATTCCGATATGGTATGATAGACCACGCCCTCCTGAAAGGTTTCTGTGAACACCCTCAAAAAATTACTTCACTCAACTGCCAACTGAGATGACCCTGGCACACAGGTTATACCATGAAAGACCTAATTAACGACGCCCTATTCAGCAGGAAGCAGTTTGGAGAGAAAAAACTGCGCCATGCTCCCAAAATATTGATTATATATGTTCTTTTACATTTAAAGGGGGATATGATATAGATATGAATAATTTGCATTGGTGTGGATTTTAAGGTCAATTTTGTTATATGTATATGTATTTCTGATCTTGATCAAGGTATTGTGATTGTGTAGTTCATTTTTAAAATATAATGTATAATTAGGAAATATAGGTTGTTGTTAAATAATCGTAAATAATAGTCAAGCTTGTAGTGTTAGATTTTCTAGATATATGGAGATATATTTCAATTAGATAGGCATTCTTCATATCTTTCAAGGACTGCAGAATATGGCATTTAATGTTTTAATAATTTAGGGTTTTTCATGACAATGAGACACGTCTGCTCCTGGCAGCACCAATCTACTTTGAGATGAAGATGGGCATCGAAGAGGATCCTTATGGAATTGGATAGCCATTTGGGCAAGAGACTGTTCTTGCCTGGACTATTGCATAAACTGGACACAAAGAACCCGCAGAGAGAGGACTGCTGAACTTGCCTAAAGGTGAGATGATCTTCCAGGGTTCCTGATTCATAAAAGAGTCTATGAGACATTCTGCAGGACGCAGGACACAGCAGAAAGTGACTGAACTGTCTTTGGAATTTCCTGCTTCATGGAAGTGTCTGCTGGATACTATGGGCCTGGAGGCCAAAGATGGATGCCCCAATGGTACAGAGGAACTTTGGGTGACTGTCCAGGCAGAGAGATGTCTCTGTCATTTCTAGAGTTTTCTTATTTCTTGTTTAGTATTATATCCTTCTGGAGTCTTTGATGGAGTTGAAGAATGGATACATAGTTGTAATTTTCCGTAGTTATGATAAAAGATAAAGTAGATATAAATATTGTAACTGTAATTCTTACTTGATAACTGTTTTGTTATATATAATTTTACTATGTTAAAGCCTTTCTTTTTTGTTTAAAAAGAAAAAGGGGAAATGATGGAGGTGGGTCTTGTATCAATCTGTTGATTTCATTGGTTCAATAAAGAAACTGCCTGGGCCCTGATAGGACAGAAAATTAGTAGACGGAGTAGACAGAGAGGATTCTGGGAAAGAGAAGCTGAGTTAGGAGTCGCCATGATGTTCCCACTGCAGAGAGACGCAGGCTAGAATCTCCCCGGTAAGCACACCATGGGGTGCTACACAGATTATCAGAAATGGGCTAGTCCAGGTGCAAGAGCTAGCCAATAAGAGGCTGGAACTGATGGGCCGGGCAGTGTTTAGGTGAATACGGTTTGTGTGTTGTTATTTCGGGGCTTAAGCTGAGCCATGCGGGTGGCCGGGTGCGGGGGAACACAGCCGGCCGCTTCTCTTACTACAGAATAGAGGTAAGTTCCACCTTTGCTCAATGTGGAAATAAGCTCACATTCTGCATTCAAAAGAGCCCAAAAGTTCTTCCTAAAACTGGTGGCCACTTTGGTTGACTTGCACTTGGGACTTAACCAGTATCCAAACCATTTAACTAGCTTTCCACCACTGTTTTACTTCATCTTAATCATCAGAAAAACCCAAGAACTAAGAAGTAAATAAGAGATTCCTGGCCCTAGAAGCTGAGAGAAGACCAAGGACAGAGAGTTACACTGTGTTATGGAGGTTTACAAAGCTCCAATGTCCAGATAAGAGCAGACATATCTACTATATAGAATAAATAGGCCATGGGGAATTAGCTGTATCCCAATAGAAAATGTTTAGCCTTTCTGAAGGCCACCTTAGCCACAAGGTACAACAGAAGGAGAGCTCTCAGCATGAGTCAATGTATGATTTTTATACGAAACTGGAGAGTTGGAAGTTTCCGTCAAAGAAAGTTCCCAATTTCAAAGCCTTTACTCAAAAGAATTTTTAGCACCCCGTGAGCCAACCAGACATAGCTTCAATGTCAGATTCAGCCTGTGAGAATACACTTGCAGTTCGTCCTGGGGAGGAGAGGGTGAGGTGACCTCAGAAATCCACCCCTGTGCCTTCTCTCTGCCTCTATCTTCCTGAGCGCATGGCATTGTCCCCAGTCTACTTGAAACAATGAATCAAGCCTTGACTTGTCTTCCTGAGCGCATGGCATTGTCCCCAGTCTACTTGAAACAATGAATCAAGCCTTGACTTGTGGCAAAGATTATTAAGTTTTTCACTAAAAACTAAAGAGAAAGACCAAGATAGTATTTCCTTTCTCATATTCAAAAATGGTTTTCTTCTGTGTCTTCTGGCAGCAAGAAGTAAATAGCCAGGAGTAGATGTAACAACTAGACAAGTCTTTCATTTTGAACAGCTGGTTCCCACATGTAGCTTTAAATATGCTGTGAAGAATTCGGGATCTTCTTCTGTTCTTTCCTAGAAAATGGAATTCACTTCTAATGCCGAGAAGTCTAAAGAATCACTAAATCACTGAGTGCCACACCAAATATATGACATCAGGATGGTGTTAGACAGAAAACAGGGTTGAGAGAGGAGGGGGAAGCATCCCTTTCTGGAATCAGCAATTCAGGAGTTACAGGTTTGAAAATGTTAAGAATCAGGAAGTCTTAGCAGAGCCAGGACAAGGTACTAAATTAGTACTTTTGCTCAACAGAGCAAAAGCAGGTTGAATCTCTTGCTCTCAAAAGTCTACGGAAATAATATCTGGAACTACATGGTTGTCTCTGCCCGCTTGTGTTTAGTCTGAGTGAGGCAGGTTTGTAAATATAAAACAAAACATTAGAATTTGAAGACATTATAGAATAGTGCAAAAAACCTCATCAAAGTTTTATATCACAATGTTGAGATAACATTTTAGATATTAGTTTTCTGGTTAGCTTTTTGTCATCTTGGCACAAACTGGGGTCACCAGGGCAGAGGGAACCTCCATTGAGGAATTACCTCCATCAGACCGGTCTGTGAGTACATTTGTGTGTGCATTGTCTTGGTTAATGATTGGTGTGAAAGGGTTCAGCCAGACATGGGTGATGCCACTCCCAGGCAGGTGGTCCTGGGCTGTGCAAGCAAGCAAGCTAAGCCAGCCATGGGGAGCAAGCCACTAAACAGTGTTCCCAAACAGAAGCTTCCCAACCCTCATCTTTGATGTCTTTTCGTGATTGGTACTTTCCTTAGAGAGACTTTCTCCAAACATTTTTTGTGATACTGTGCCCATCCTCCACCCCACATCAATTTCTTGTTGCTTTACTTTATTGCCTTCCTAACCATTATCACTGTAAAGTGCCTAATTCTTTCCTTGCCTATTAGTATTCTTGTGTTCTTTTTCTAGTACAAACCACATGAATAGGAACCTATTTACTATCATATCTTTATTGCAGGATCATCAGAGACAGTAGTATACTTATGTACTGCACCATTTCATTATAGTCTACATGCAAACATATATGGTGCTTTGCTCTCTGGTACCTGCCATATATGGTGCTCAATAAACATCCAAACGAATGAATACATGTGTCTTGTTATGTCATGAGAAACATCATCTCTTCATAGTGTCCTTCCCCATAGATCCATATACTCATTACTATCAAATTAACTTGTATACTTAATACTGTTATCATTTACTTGGGAATGCCTTAATGAAC
>CAWTZC010000130.1:0-27018 GCA_963919715.1 Microtus obscurus | reverse complement strand
TGATGTGGGGAGTGTCCATATATCAATCTGTTGAGATTTCATTGGTTCAATAAAAAATCCTGGGCCTAAATAACAGAAAATTTTGGAAGCTCAGGAGAAGGAAGCTGAGTCATCGCCATGATGTTCCCACTCCAGAGAACGCAGGTTAGAATCTCCCTGTAAGCTCTCCATAGGGTGCTTCACAGATTATCAGAAATCTATCCGTCTGAACTAATGGGCCAGGCAGTGATTAAATGAATACAGTTTGTGTTTGTTATTTCGGGGCTTAGCTAAGCCATGCGGCCGGCCGTGGGAGTCACCTGCCCCCGCTCCTCTTACTACAGATTGGCGCCCGAGTGATGGGCTGAATCCTTAAAAACCTGAGAGGGCTTAATTCTAAACACAGAAAAAACCAGAGTTTTAACACAGAGTTTTGTTCTTTGTTGGTGGGCGATACCGTAGAGGGGATTTCAATGGTTCGGCAACAGCAGCAGAAAAAAAGCTCGTCATTTAAAAGTGCGCTTTCTGGGCTGTGCCTGCCATTCAATCTGTCTGGCTCCTGTGAGAGACAAGGAGCTTTTTATGGAGGCATTTGAATAACTGCTTTGGCTTGCTTGATGGCAATTTGGACTGCTGTGTGCCTGGAACTCTATGCAGCTCAGGCTCACCAAATGGCTCTGGGCAGGAGCGGCTCCAGCTCTGCACTACTGCAGTCTCAGGCAGGAACTACCGTAATTACCTTAATGACAGCACACTTAAGGTTTCTACTGGGCAGAATGCAGGCGGTACAATATTAACTGTACAAGAAGCAACTTAGTTTTTAAGAAGTACTTAACATTTTAAAAAAAAATGCTCTTGGATAGTAAAAAAAATTACGATTCACAATAAAACAGATTCAGAACAGACCACTAAATGGATCACGGTGTTGGATGAATGTACGTAGGCTTGAGAGAGAAAAATATATAGAGAGAGAAAAATAAAGTTAATGCCTTAAAAGTAAAAAAAGGTAAAGTCTTTAAAGAGACAGAGTACAGATAGTTATAGATTTAAAAAAAATAAAGAAAAATAAGCCACGTAAAAATGGAAAATTCACAGAGAGTCTGGATTATGTACATTGTGTTTTCTTTAAAATTTTTGACTGTAAAGAAGCTAAGTACAGAGAGACATTTCATTATATGGGCTGCCAAGTGGAACCAGAATGAATATCATGAGGGTATGATTTCAAAATTTGGGTCTAAGGATATGATGCTTCGGAGAGGGTCTTCTTTTGTTTTCACAGAGGACCAGACCCTGTGGATTTCGTCTATTCCAATTTGGTATGATAGACCACGCCCTCCTGAAAGGTTGCTGTGAACAACCTCAAAAAATTACTTCACTCAACTGCCAACTGAAATGACCCTGGCACACAGGTTATACCATGACAGATCTGATTAACAGCGCCCCCATTCAGCAGGAAGCAGTTTAGAGAGAAAAAACTGCGCCCATGTTCCCAAAACATTGTTTATAACTGTTCTTTTACATTTAAAGGGGGATAGGATATAGATATAAATAATTTGCATTGGTGTGGATTTTAAGGTCAATTTTGTTATATGTATATGTATTTCTGATCTTGATCAAGGTATTGTGATTGTGTAGTTCATTTTTAAAATGTAATGTATAATTAGGAAATATAGGTTGTTGTTAAATAATCGTAAATAATAGTCAAGCTTGTAGTCATGTTAGATTCTCTAGATATATGGAGATATATTTCAATTAGATAGGCATTCTTCATATCTTTCAAAGACTGCAGAATATGGCATTTAAATATTTTAATAACTTAGGGTTTTTTTCATGACAATGAGACACGTCTGCTCCTGGCAGCACCAATCTACTTCAAGAGGAAGATGGGCATCAAAGAGGATCCTTATGGAGTTTGATAGCCATTTGGGCAAGAAACTGCTCTTGCCTGGACTGATGCATAAACTGGACACAAAGCACCCGCAGAGAGAGGACTGCTGAACTTGCCTAAAGGTGAGATGGTCTTTTGGGGTTCCTGACCTATGAGAGAGTCTACGAGACATTCTACAGGACACAGCAGAAAGTGACTGAACTTTCTTTGGAATTTCCTGCTTGATGAAAATGTCTGCTGGATACTATGGGCCTATAGGCTGAAGATGGATGCCCCAACGGTACAGAGGAACTTTGGGTGACTGTACAGGCAGCGAGATGTCTCTGTCATTTCTAGAGTTTGGATTTCTTGTTTGTTTAAATAATTTTATATCCTTCTGGAGTCTTTGATGGAGTTAAAGAATGGTTAGTTATAGTTATAGTTTTCCTTAGTTATGATAAAAGATAAAATAGATATAAATATTGTAACTGTAATTCTTACTTGATAACTGTTTTGTTATATGTGATTTTACTATGTTAAAGTTAAAGCTTTTCTTTGTTGTTTAAACAGAAAAAGGGGAAGTGATGTGGGAGTGTCATATATCAATCTGTTGATTTCATTGGTTCAATAAAGAAACTGCCTGGGCCCTGATAGGACAGAAAATTAGGTAGGCGGAGTAGACAGAAGAGGAGGCTGGGAGAAGGAAGCTGAGTCAGGAGTCGCCATGATGTTCCCACTCCAGAGAGACGCAGGTTAGAATCTCCCTGGTAAGCACACCATGGGGTGCTTCACAGATTATCAGAAATGGGCTAGTCCAGGTGCAAGAGCTAGCCAATAAGAGGCTGGAACTAATGGGTCAGGCAGTGATTAAATGAATACAGTTTGTGTGTTGTTATTTCGGGGCTTAAGCTAAGCCATGCGGGCGGCCGGGTACAGGGTCACAGCCGCGCCGCTCCTCTTACTACAAATTACCCTGATACCCAAACCATTTAAAGACATTACTAAGAAAGAGAATTATAGACCAATCTCACTCATGAACATTGATGCAAAAATATTCAATAAAATACTTGCAAATCGAATCCAAGAACACATTAGAAACATCATTTACCATGATCCAGTCAGCGTCATTCCAGAGATGTACGGATGGTTCAACATACGAAAATCTGTCAACGTAACCCACACATAAAAAAAAAAAAAAAAACAAAAAAAACTGAAGAATAAAAAGCACATAGTCATCTCATTAGATGCCAAAAAAGCTTTCAACAAAATACAAAATCCATTCATGATAAAGGTCTTGGAGAGATCAGTGATACAAGGAACGTATCCAAACATAATAAAGGCAATATACAGCAAGCCAACAGCCAACATCAACTAAATGAAGAGAAATTCCCAGTGATCCCCCTGAAATCAGGAACAAGACAAGGTTGTCTACTCTCTCCATATCTATTTAATATAGATCTTTAGGTTCTATCTAGAGCAATAAGACACCAAAAGGAGATCAAGGGAATACAAATCGGAAAAGAGGAAGTCAACCTCTCATTATTTGCTGATGATATGATAGTTTACATAAGCGACCCCAAAAATTCTACCAAGGAACTTATACAACTCATAAACACTTTCAGTAATGTAACAGGATACAAGATTAACTAAAAAAAAAAAATCAATAGCCCTCCTGTTACCCAGATGATAAATGGGCTGAGAAGCAATCAGAGAACCATCACTCTTCATAAAAGCCACAAATAGCATAAAATATCTCAGAGTAATTCTAACCAAACAAGTGGAAGACCTATGTGGCAAAACCTTTAAATTTTGAGAAAAGAAATTTAAGAGGAGACCAGAAAGTGGAAAGATCTCCCATGCTCTTGGGTAGGTAAAATTAACATAGTAAAAATAACAAGCTTACCAAAAGCAACCAGCGAACTCTCAACAGAGAATCTAAAATGGCTGAAAGATACTTAAGAAAATGTTTAACATTCCCTTAGCCATCAGAGAAATGCAAATCAAAACAACTCTGAAATTCCATCTACACCTGTAAGAATGGTCAAGATCAAAAACACTGATGATAACTAATGTTGGAGAGGTTGTGGGGTAAAGGGGAACACTCCTGCCTTGCTGGTGGAAATGCAAGTTGGTACTACTAGCTTTGGATATCATTACTGGTGATTTCTCAGAAAATTAAGGAAACAACCTTTTCGAAGACCCAGCAATGTCACTTTTGGGTATATACCCAAAGGATGCTCAATTATACCACAAGGACATGTGCTCAGCTATGTTCATAGCAGCTTTGTTTGTCATAGCCAGAACCTGGAAACAACCTAAATGCCCCTTGATCGAATAATGGAGAAGGAAAATGTGGTACTTTTTTTACACTATGAGTCTACACAGTAGAAAAAAATTAATGACATCGTGAAATTTGCAAGCAAATGGATGGAGCTAGAAAACACCGATTCTGAGTGAGAGTAACCCAGACCCAGAAAGACACAATATCTTATGTACTATATGTATTATATGTACTATATAACACCTATATAATAAAAAAAAGGTTATAGAGAAATGAGAAATACATAATTAAGGTATAAAAATATATGCATCCGAACAGCCTAGGCTCCCACAAAGCCAGTTCATGCAGTAGGATCAAAACCCAGTGCCATTGTTCTTGGCTTCTCAGCAGCCCTCATTGTCCGTCATGTTCAGAGAGTCCGGTTTTATTCACTGCTTTTTTAGACCCAGTCCAGCTGGCCTTGGTGAGTTCCCAATAGATCAGCCCCATTGTCTCAGTGGGTGGTTGCACCCATCGCTGTCCTGACTTTCTTGCTCATGTTCTCCCTCCTTCTGCTCCTCATTTGGACCTTGGAAGCTCAGTCCGGTGCTCCAATGTGGGTCTCTGTCTCTATCTCCTTCCATTGCAGGGGGAGGACCTTGCACTTCCCACAGGGCAGGAAACCCTGACTGCTCTTTGGGTTGGAGAGAAAGGGGAGGGGAGCAGGGGAGGGGGAGGGAAATGGGAGGCAGAGGGGGGGGAGGAATCAGAAATTTTTAATAAAAAATATAAACAAAGATATAAAAAAAGAAAAAAGAAATGGTACTGAACAATTGAAGGTTAATTGATAAAAAAAATATATATATACAATGAAATCAGAAAATTCTCCAAATCTAGGAGAAGTGATGAAGATCTAGATTTTGGAAGCATTTAGAATGCCAAAGAGACAAGACCAGAAACAATTCCCTATGTTATGTTTTAGGTAAAATATTGAATGAGTAAAATGGAGGAAGAATATTAAAAGCTGCAGGTGAGAAATGCCATGCCACATATAAAGGAAAATGCATCAGAACAAGAGCAGATTTTTTATGCAGAAACTTTAAGAGCAGTCAGGTTATGGAACAGGAGCATTTCAAGTCCCTGAGAAATAACACTATCGATCCAAATTATTATTGCCTTCGTAGAATGAAAGAGTACACAAATTTTCAATTTTGATTAATACTAGCTAAGTAAGTAATACAGAAGATAGACAAAGAAACATTATACAGAAAAAAGAGAGATACACATGCAGAAAATCACAGGAAAATATAAACTAGTTTAGAACAATAGATAAGCAAATGAGAATTAGTAAAGTACCAGATAAATAACAGGAATTAAAGACTACCATTCAATAATAACTGAATACTAACTGTCTCAATTCTCAATAAGAAATTAAGACCAAAATATTAGATGAAAAATTAGAAGAAGCATAGCCTTTACTGTCTGAAAATATTGAACCTCACTGTCAAGGTGAACAAGGAGGGCAAAAGGCATTCCAACAAAGCAAACAGAGCTAGAAAGCCAGCAAGAAGGGCTACGCAGCCATCTGACAATATAGTACTTCAAATCAAAATTAACCAGAGGAGACAAATGTCATTAAATACTAAGAGAACAATGAACTATGAGGACATTTCAATATTGTATGTATAATGATAAATAAATTCCACTACATATAAAGACACAGATTAACTGCAACACAAAAATAGTGATGACTTCAGTACTCCAGCAACAGAAGGACACACACACACACACACACACACACACACACACAGAGAGAGAGAGAGAGAGAGAGAGAGAGAGAGAGAGAGAGAGAGAGAGAGAGAGAGAGAGATTAGGACACAAAGTAAATCTTATCAAATAGAAGAAAACTGAAAACTATCTTGTGTTCTCTCTGATTAGAATGCAATAAAAGTAGAAATGAAAATCCTTATCAACAAATGACTCGAAAAAGCTGGATTTCCATGGAGGCTGAAACTAGTTCGCTGCTCTTTTACTTGCATAAAAATGCATTTAAAATGGATTCAACACCTTAGCAGGGAGACTTGAAATTCTGAAACCATCAGAGGATCCCACTGGAAAAACACCATAGCCTATAAGCAAGGACTTTCTTGGCAAAGGGTTCCAGCTGCTCAGTGTAAAGGAAGTGATTGCATTGTAAGTTCTGCCCAACAAATTAGAGCAAAGCTCAATTCAACAGACAGGTGGATACAAAACAGCTTTTCTAAGGTTTATCAACTTTCTAACCCTTTTCTTCTTAATAAAGCAATCAAGCAACTAAGCAATGACCTGTTAGTGCATTTTAAGCAAGAAATGGAATAGTCTGATTCTCAAATCTCTTTGCCAAAAGAAATCTGTGTGGCCGGCTCCCTTTCCAGCTTGTATAAGGCTTACTCCTATTTCAAGGAAAAACACATCCAAAGTTGCTTGTACATGGAGATCGCAGTTCTGGCAACCCCTCCTGTAACTTGAGCAGTTGGTTCTGCAAGTCAGCACACCACGGGGAAGGGACCACACTCGACAGCCGGACCTCAGCAAAGCGGTAAATCTAGAAAGAAAATTCCTTGTTGACAAGAGAAGCAGCAGTATCAGAGAATCGCTGAAATTCTTTCGTAGAACACAAACATCTCTGCGATGTATTGTCTGGTAACGATTAAGAATGCTGCAATTTGTGTTTTCAACGTGCCTTGGAAATTTAGAAAGGAAAAAAAAAGAAAGTTGGGCATGAAAACAAATTGAATTTACATTAATGTTTTAAAAATATTTCCTGTGTTTAAAAACTGATCCTATAAGAAGTTTGGACTTACCCTGACCTTTGAAAGGTGGCTGTGTCTTCTGAGTGATCAACATCTTTTTGGTCTTTAGGTTGGTGAAGTCTATTCATTGTGGTGTGCCCAGGAAGGCATAAATAGAAAAGTGCAAACTAATGTCCACTTATAAGTGAATAAATACCCTGTTTGTCTTTCTGAGTCTGGGTTACCTCACTCAGGATGATTTTTTTTCTAGTTTCCATTTGCCTGCAAATTTCATGATGCCATTGTTTTTAATAACTGAGTAAGCCTACAATCCACATATCCAGAGAGGATAAATAACAAGGAGGGCTCAAGAAGAAAGCATAGATTTCCCTGGGAAGGAGAAATAGAATCTATTTTGTAGGGGGACTGGGAGAGGATAAGGATAGGAACAGGAGGGATCAGGTGGCAGGGAGTGGGGTGGAGCGAGAGACAACTGGAATTGGGGAAGGGGGCAACACAGAACAGTTCAGTGGAAAACCCTGAAATCTTCAAGAGTAACCCTAGAAAGACTCCTAATTATGAAGGTATGGGGCCTGAACTGGTCACATTCTATAACTAGACAAGGTTTCCAGCAGTGGCACTGGGGCACCAAGCCAACCACAAAACCTTCATTAATTATTGAATTAGTAAACATTGTTGATAGACACACATGTTAAAGGCAAAAGACATTTTAAGGGAAACAAATCACTGTACATCTTGAAGGGTGAAAGTTAAGAACCCACACACCTGCTCATTTCTACAGTGGCTCTAGTTTCAGGACACAAGGTCTGTAAGTGATGAGCTTTCTTTGGAAGGGTCAGACAGTCCTTTAGGTTTTGTGAGCCAGACTGATTCTATCACAGCTAATCATCTTTGTCTTTGTAGCCTGAGAATAGCCATAGACAATATATAAATATGTAGGTTTCTCTGTGTTTCTTTGGGGGAGAAAGGCACTGAGAATTGGACCCAGGACCTTTCAGGTGCCAACCAAACACTCTCTCACTCACATTCATCTCTAGTCCTTCCATTTTGGGTGTCAATTAAAGTTTGGTTTAGGAAGACAAACTGGGTTGAGCGTAGTGGTACATGACAGTAATCCAATCATTCTGGAGATGTAGGCGGAGAAGAGCTGGGAGTTTAAGGTTAGTCCCAGCTACACAAAAAGACCTTGGTTACATGAAGTCCTAACTTAAGACAAGAAAAGAAACAACAACAAAAATCCAAATAAGAAAGAAAAAAGAGACAAACCAACAAAGTAAAATAAAATAAATACAACCAAATAGAACTATCTAACCAAACAAGTGAAAACCAATGAAAACAGTAAAAGAACAACATGTTGGGCTAAATTCCACCTGTTATTAATACGAACTCTGATACCACTGGGCTGCTTAACTCACCGAAAGAGAATGTAGAGACAGTGAGAACAAAATGACTGCAAATAAATCACATTTTTAATGTTCTAGAGAGTATAATTGGGATTCCTCAGGGTACAAAGTAGATACTCCATTTGTAGGAGCTGATGTTTACAATATTCACATGAAAATGAGCGTTAGCAGCTTGGTGCCTGTGGCAGAGCAAGCTCGGGTCCCTTTAGGAAAGTAGAGCCTTAACACCATCTGCAGAGTGCCACAGTTATGGCATTAGATATGACAAAATATCCATATTCTCTGTTGTTGGGTTCACTAGGACTCACCGTTCCTAGCTGCAAGTCTAGTGGCCTAGACTGCATGTCTACTTTCTGATTATTTTGCAGTTAGTTACATCTTAGTGCTTGAAGTTTGGCTAATAGGATACAAACAGGAGTTCTGCCTATGGATTTAGAAAAGCATTTTGGAAGAGAGTCAGTGTACTCTTCTTCCCCCGTTGCATGTGTTGGTTGAAATGTTCACACCATGCAGAAGGGGGGGAAGTACCTTGAGTTCATTACACATGTGCACACTGTCTTAGCTTAATGTATGATACACAGGGTTAGGTCAGCTCTGGATTAAATGCATGTAATACATCCTCTGAAACTCCTACTGTTATCCCCATGATAGGGTTCAGAAAGAGAAGGCCATCTTCGTGTTTCCATTGGCTTTGTAAAATTTCCTACCAGTTGTAATAAGCATCTTATTTGCCACATAAATGCAGCCTCTTTTTTTCCCGAAGATGCCCCTTATGCTTTCCTGCTTTAGTTCAGTAATTACATAGAGTGGGGAGATGGTCAGCGTCAGGAGGGGAAGCATCCTGTTTTGCAGCCCCACGGATGTCGTCCTCAGAAGGCTCTTTGTTCACTCCACAAGGAAGGACCACTTGGCACGTGTCAGTGCTTGTTCTATGTCAAGACAATCACAGACAATACAAGACAGCTTTCACTGATTTTCCCCATGGTTTCCTCCTTTTGTGGTGAGGGAATGGCTTGCTTCTCCTGTACTTGATTTTCTTTCTCAGTTTCTAATGAGACTGTAGTCTTTTTTTTTCACATGAAAGGACTCCTTGGCATCAATTTGGAAGATTTTTCCATTGTCATTCATCTGTATTTCTTATGTTTCCATCTTTCCTTTAAGAAGCTTTCTTTATAACTTGTCTCTGATATGTTCTTTAAAATTTTCCATGTGGGTGGGCTTCTGTTTCAGTTACTTGCTTTTGTTACTTTAACCTATTGCAGATTTTCTTCATCCATAGCAATCTCTTGAAGCTCCCCCACGGCCTCTCTGCTCTGACCGTCACTTGGTAACTGAGGGCTTTTTCTCGGGTCCTCTCATCAACAGTCTTGTGCGGCTGGTGGGTTCTCACAGCTGTCCATCACCAGGACTCTAGGACGCGATCCCTCCTCGTTTTCTCCTCTATCTTGGCACACTCTGTGTTTTCTCCAAATTAGTTTGCTAATTCATTCTCAGGTCACGTGTTCTGGGAGTTCTCCACACATGGAAGTATTTTTTTTTTCTCTTGAGACACTATTCCCGCTCAGCCTTAACTGGCACTGAATTTACATTCCCACTTCAATTTCTAAAGTTCAGGGAAGACCAATGTATGTCACCAGGGCTCGAGTGCCAGCACCATGAGACCCTAATTAGTCAATCAAAAATACATCTGGTGGCTCACTTTTCTCCGTTCTCTACCTAAGATAGTCTCCGATGGCAAGGAAAATAAGTGGAGCTTGCATCTCACATATGAGTGTACAGACATCCGTGAATTGAAGGACAGATCCTGGAGGCTGTAGCAGAGACATTGCAAACCACAAGTCAGTAACCTGGAGCAGTAAGAGACAGGAGAGTGCTTGTCGGGACGTGAGTAGAGGAGAGCTACGACAAAGTTTAAGAAAAAGGAAAGTGTTTGGAGCTGTACATGACTGATTCTTTTGATTATGAAAGATAATCTCTGTTGTAAAGTAGATAGCAATTGAACTTCTAAATGATAATTCTGTTGATTATGCAAACCATGGAACATACTAAACTTAAACCCTTGAATTTGAAATAGAAATTTTGCAAGCAGCATAGTAGTCTATTCATTTTAACCAAGCTAAAGGGAAATGGACTTGTTTATACAGCAGTGATTTCCCGTGCTAACTTAATTTAAGTGTAAATTAATATAAATAAAGCAATGAAACTCCTAACCAAGTATACAAGTGCTTTGCCAGGAAGTTGAAATATCTTAGAAAGTGCAGACACGTTTAGACCAGTAACTTCTGGCTTATAAAGGTTTGATTAATGCAAGAAGGACAAGAATATGTATCATGTTTTAAGTAAATAAAGATGCTTTCTGTAATAAATCAGATCAACTAATCATACATTATAAAAAATATGAAAATAGTTTGGATGTCTGTTTCTTTTTAAAAATAGACTTGTGTTAAAAAAACTGAGCAAGCAATAGATTTTCTGAAGTATCTTACCTTGTGCAAGTTGTTACGATGTAAGCTTGTGTATAAAGAAGAAGCTCTGAAACACTGCTGACATTCACGTGGTACAGGGGAGGGATTGAGAAAAAGTGTATTTTTGAATGTCAGCATTTCCCACGTGTTTCTAAGAACTTACTGAACCTCAGATGTGGAAGGCAAATTTGAAGTAATAGTGTCATCAATAAAATTTACAGAATGTTTTGCCCTTAATGGGGCTAAGGTGTTCTAAGAATCAAAGAATTTTAGTATATCATTTCTCTGGCATGGTGATTAATTTCCTTGGGAAAAAAGCTCCACACTTACATAAATTTAGTCTGATGACATGCTAAGACTTTACATTTAAAATCTATCATTAAAAATTGCATGGCCTGGGGCAATTGTATTTGCTTACATTTTTTAAATTTTGTCAGTAACTGGAGTATTTCTCCATGCTACAACATATTAGTATGTATTTGGCACTGGATTTTAGCAATCTCTCTCTCTCTCTCTCTCTCTCTCTCTCTCTCTCTCTCTCTCTCTCTCTCTCAACACACACACACACACACACGTACACACACACCAAAAAACAAAAATGTCAAAAAAAAGAGCAAAAACAAACAACAAACACTCAAGAGTTCTGTCTACATTGGGCACCAGGCAAAACTGGATTGTGAGTACATCATTGAGTTATTATTGCCCTTCATCAATTTAGAGAAATGTAATCTTTATTGATAGCCATACCAGGGAGCAAGGAATGGAGCTTTGGAGTAAAATCTAAGGCCAGTTTGAATCCAGAATCTGAGCTGCTTAACTAAATTGTTTGCCTGTTTCTTAGATTTCATGTAACTATTAATGTTATTAAACTAACTGTATAGTCACACTGACATGAATAGTTACTAATTCTGTTTCTCTTTGAAAATTTCATGATATCCAATGGTAGTACAATTTGAATTTAAGAAACTATTTTTAATACATGTATACAATGAAATAAGATCATATCTAACCACATTCCCATTTCCCCTTTAGTTTCCTATCCTTATAAAATGTCTCCTTCTCAACTTCATCTCTTATTTTTTGATAATCTCTTAATTCCAGTCAGTGCTATCCATATGTTTATGGGTGTGGAACTGTGCAGTAGAGCATTGAAAATCTACCACATCTTTAAAAAGAATGATTTCACTTCCCCCTGGAGGGGTTTTCTGTGAAAAGAAACTCAGTATGTAATGGACCCTGGACCCATGCCTGGATGTTGGCTGGTTTGATCTTATGTAGTTCATGTTCAAATAACACAGCTGCTGTGAGTTGATACTTGTAATAACTATATTATATCCAGATGATAACATTTCACAACACTCATTTCCATGTTTCAACTCTTACATTCCTTTCCCTTCGTCTTTTGAGAAGTTCCTGAGCCTTGGTGTGTGTGTGGGGTGGGGGTGGGGGAGTACTATAGCTGTCCTTTGTAGAGTAGCATCGAGTTTCTTATTCTTCGCATTTTGACCACCAGCTATGTATCTCTCCATTAACTGATGCTCACAGCAAAAGGAAGCATCTCTGATCAAGGCTGACAGTATCTGAGGTCTATGGGTACAAACATAAATATTTAGAAGGCAACTTGACAGGGCACCATTTAGCAAATGAACAATAGGAGGCTCTGCCCCAGAGCCTATGACCCCTCTTTCCAGCCATGGGTTTTGGGCAGGATTATAGAACTCTGCACGTATTTCCTTCCTGGAGAGCAGGTCTCAAATCCAGTCAGAAAGAGGTTAGTTATCTCATAACATTTATGCTGCTATTGCACCAGGAGAGAAATTTAGCTCAGCATGTCAGCACTGGGGCCAAAATATTTGTATACTCTCAGATCTCACTGAAGAAGTTTCTTTGTAAAGTAGGTGGCATTTAGTCCAGGAACTCAAAACTGGTTAGAGAACAGAACTGGTTATGGGAATTGGCTGATTGATTATGGTAATCAAGTTTTACTTTCTACCATGAACAACCTAGAGAATCGGGAAATCTGGTAACACATTCAGTTAGTCAGAGAATTTGGTGTTCTATTGTCTGAGGTAGAAGTGAGTGTTTCAGATCAAGGAGAAAGAAGAGGGGTGAGGAAGGAATGAGTGAATGAGTAAGGAAGGGAGGGAGGCAGAGTAAGAGAGCAAGAGGGGGGAGTAGATGAGAGAGAGAGAGAAAGAAAGAGAATTAATAAGAAAATAAATCACTTCTTTGGTACCTTCCGTCTACTTTCAGTGGATTGGGTAATACCTGCCAAAACTGGTGAGGAATATTTAATAAATCTACTGTCTCAAATGCTAATTTCACAGAAACATCCTGTCAGAAATGTAGCAGAAATAATATTTCACCATTTATCTGCATGTTAAATAAGCCAATCAAGTTGAAACACAATTCATCATCACAGCAAATCCTTCTGTTTGTTTGCTTTTTAGACACTGTGCACTGCAATTGCCTTCTGTGTCCAAGCCATTCAGTAATGGGAACTTTCCTATTTGTTTTCAAGATGTTCTTTTCACAGCACAGATTCTTTAAAAAAAAAAAAGAAAGAAAGCAATTGCATCTTCCTTCACTGATTCAAATATACATCTTCTTTATAGCATAGGAATGAAAACGAGCCTTTGCTTCTTTTCTTCCCTCCAGCCTTGCCGTGTAGCTGATTAGATCATTACTCTCCATTTTCTCCTGGTAGCCATTTACGAAGACTGAATGAGTAGTCAGTTCTCTCATTTTTTTGCTTGATGAAATGTTTATGTATATGTGTTTATGTCCAATCCCAGTTTTTTAGAATATTTTGTTTGTTTTGAGAACTCTGTCTAAATAGCTTAGGCTTCATTTCAGTTTTGAAGCCTCCTACCCCAGCCTCCTGAGCACTGGGATTATAAGTACGTGTCACCATCTCGCAGGAATACTTTAATGACACATTTCCACATTTTAAAAATGAAACTTACATTAATTATAAGTGCTTATGTTGACCACTAATCCACCTACTTGGATCCTCCTCCAGGGATAGGATTTTACCTTTTATTTCAGAATAACTCCTTCCCTATGGCACAGGATACTGCACGAACTTAACTGCAGCAACTGGTATACTACATGTTAAAGGAACACAATTGAATTCATCCTTCAACTTGACAGGAACTAGAGCCACCCAGGGGAAAACCCTCTGGTCTATATCTGTTAGGGAGAGTCTACAGTAGCTTTGATACAAGAAAACACACTCTTAAATGTAGGCAGAGTCACACCATGGGATGGAGGCTTAGACTAAATAAGAACATAAGAATGAAAAGGTGGACTGAGCAGCGGTATTTCTTTATCTCCTTCCAACTATAGATGTAATGTAATCAGCTACCTCAGGTTCCCATTGCCGTGTCTTCTCTTCAGTGATGGACTATACCCTCAAACTGTGAGCCAACATAAACCGTCCCTCATTCGGATCTTATAGCTTGTTTGTCTCAATTAAAAAATCCTATCTATACATATATAGCAATCTGATCTTTTAACCTCTTTTTCTACCTAGTGGCTGACCTTGTGCATTAGTGTGTGTGAATATTCAATTTGAGAAAGCATAGACCTATAGATCTCCTAGTGGAGAAACTGTAGCTGACTCTCCAGTGAGTCAGGTCGCTCAGGATTGGAGCACTGCTTCAGTTCGAGGTATGAACCTGAGCTTTTCAGCACCAGCTTCCTGATGCTCCTTTTACGTCTCCACTCTGCTATCCTCTGGCGTCACTGGCAAGCTTTAGAAGGGTTGGAGTTGGTTAGACATTAGAACATTATAATGACCCACTCCACCCACCCTGGGAGCACGGCTGTGTCACAGCTGGAAACCATGACCTCAGATATTAAAAAAAAAAATGCAGCCAAGACAGTGGCAAGGCTGGTCCTGAAAGGACTAATAGGCTGAAGTGATGATTCATTTAGTGCTTTCAGGATTTGAATATGCTACATTAATGCATGGGCGATTATGGCTTTCTATCAAATGAACTTTACTTGAACCTGTTTCAAAGTAAACACCCAAGGGTATGACATAGATGCATAAAAATTTGATAATTTAGATATTAAGGAGAGCCAGATGTCCTTTTATGAAATACATCTTTCATACTCTGAGAGCAGTAAGTACAAAAAGATGTGAGCAGGAACAGGAGACATTCCAAATAGTCACAATCACCTAGGCTAATTGCTGCTGGAACATTTTTTTTCCGTCTTGAATTTTACTCTCACATCTAATTGCTGGGAATGGAAATGATTTTATGTAAATTTGTTAAATACGTATGTTTGAGAAAGAAGTGATACTTCACTTTTGGTATATCTAGCCAGATTTTACCTATAGTCATTGTTTTTCTTTCTAGATGAACACCTAGACTATAAATCCCACCTTCCAATGTGGCTGATTAGGTATGGCCTTGTGAAATATGGAGGGAAGAATGCTTGTCTCTTAAAAGCCTGAGCCATAAAGTTTGTCTATGTGTGAAATGATTTTCTTCCTTCAGTTTCTGTCCACCTTCTGAGAACTAGGAAAGAATTCTGAAGGGCTTCGAGGTAGTATAGTTGTTGGATAGAAGGAAATCACACTCTAGAATCCCAGAATGGAAGTACCCTCAGTAAACACAAACCTAGTATGGATATTCATTGGACTGTATTGATCAACTGAGAAATATTTGGCTAAGCAGGATGGTTACTCCTCCCTTTTATTTTCAATGAATCCATAAGATGAGCAAGAATGAATAATGGAAATAGTAACCTAGCAAGGTGATTAGACAAATCTGAAGTATCAGACCCGTGTAGATTAGAATAATTCTTCTAGGGATATGGTTGGCTTTTCATATGACAATTTGCATTACAGAATTAATTTTAACATAATATAAAAGGAAAAAAAAACCATTCTCTTCCCTTTCCAAAAATGCAAGTGTCTGAATGTTATGTGTATGGGTTCTTTTTACTATTTTCCCAAAACTGGTTCTAAGGCATAGACTGTAATTTAAAACAGAAAAAAAATGTAGACAACTTTGGCTCTAAAACAGGGAGAATAATTCTTTGATGATGGTGAGGATAATGATGATAATCACCGATTTGATTTACAGTCTTGCTACATAGGCCTGTTGGATCTCTAACTCACAACCATCCCATTTCCTCCCCCAGACTCCTATCCCTAACGATAGCAAGAAGCTTGTGGGTATAGTGTTCACAGGAAGAAATTGCTCTTTACCACAAATTAACCAAGTCTAACCTCAATGGTTTAAGATTGAAAAATTGTATCACCAAGTGTCTGCTTCAGTTTTATTTGGTAAGTCAATATTCTAAAACCTAAACCCCATTCAATCCCTGTAAATAGCTATGCTTTCCTTCCGATCATTATTCAGTAAAAGAGTAACAACCACTCACAGATTTAAAATTGGAAGGCATATATTCAGAGACAAGAGAAATTGTTTTCCTTCCACCAATCAGTTCTTTCTCAAGTGATCAAGTCGATGAGCAAAATTTGGAGGGTGTTTCCAAATCATCTCATGTGAACAAACTCAAGATAACTGAAACAGAAAACATTTTCCTTTTTTAAAGATGAGAACTAAAACTAGCATGTTGTCATCCAATATAGTAGCAGCATGGTTAACACACGATTAGTATTCATAAGAAAGTAAAGCAACTACCTGGAAATTTTGTATCGTATAACCCAGTATAATTCGACCTCGGTTTGTATCAATGCGGAGCTAGTCTTAAAGATAAGGCCCTATAGTACTGTAGTAATTAAAATTCTTGAAACCAGGCTGTAATCCCAAGTTTGAGAACACAAAGGTGATTTCTGGAAGCCTAAAGTTTGTTTTCTCATGCTTGCTTCCTCAGATGTCAGTGAGTAGAAACAGAATTTCCCAAGTGAAGACACGTGCACAAAGCTGGGCTGTTGTAGCCCACCGTCTGTTGCCATTTGTTATTAATTATCTCGGAGTCTCTATTTTAGACTGGAGAGTTAACTTGACTTTAACTTGCAAGGCTCACGGCATTGAAAACAGTGGCTCTATGAACGTGCAATAAGAGAGTCATCTAGTTTTACAGAGAAGGGACCACAGAGTCGAATTTGAATACCCACTGCAACACATTAGTTACTTAACAGAGAACTCTCAACAGAGGACTCTAAAATGGCTGAAAGACAATTATGAAAATGCTCTAACATCCTTAGCCATCAGTAAAATGCAAATCAAAACCATTCTGAGATTCCATATTACTCCTGTAAGAATGGCCAAGATCAAAATCACTGATGACAATTTATGCTGGAGAGGTTGTGGGAAAAGGAACCTTCTGCATTGCTGGTGGGAGTGCAAGCTGGTACAGTTCCACTGGATATCAGTGTGATAATTTTCCAGAAATTAGAAAGCAACGTTCCTCAAGACCCAGCAATACCACTTTTGGATATATAGCCAAAGGATCCTCAATCATACCACAAGGACATGTGCTCAACTATGTTCATAGCACAATGTTTGTCATAGCCAGAACCTGGAAACAACCTAAATGCCCCTTCATGGAAGAATGGATAAGGAAAATGTGGTACATTTACATAATTGAGTACTACACAGCAGAAAAAAACAATGACATCTTAATTTGTGGGCAAATGAATGGATCTAGAAAACATCATTTTAGTGAAATAACCCAGAGCCCAGAAAGACAAAATATACATATGTACTCACTCATAAGTAGGTTTTAGGTATAAAACAAAGAAAAACCAGCCTACAAATTTACAATCCCAGAGAACATAGACACAACAATAATTACCTTAAAAGAAACATAGATGGACCTAAACTACATGGGGAAGTAGAAAAAGACAAGGTCTCCTGAGTAAATTGGGGATATGGGGACCATGGAGAGGAGCTGAAGGGAGGGGAGATGGAGGAAAGGGAGCAGAGTAAAGCATAGCTCAATAAAAACAATAAAGAGAAGGAAAAACAAAAACAAAAGGCAACCAAAAAAAAAAAAAAACACTGCACATCACTTGATACTCTGAGAGTGACAGTAAAATATGATGGAACAATGTCCTGTCAGAATCCTTTAAAGTCAGAGAGATGTACAGGAACATCTTAAAAATTAATATCTGAACTTTAACTTAAAGGAAAATATTAAATTTCCATTTGTTTAATCCAATGTTGTTTGAGATTTTTTTTATTACACTTACAAGTGAGCTTAATTCCAGTTAGTAAGGTGATAAAACTTTTTATTTATGCTCCAACGATACACAGCCCAGCAACCTCTCTGGCATTCCCACTGCCAGTCATTCTTACGTTCCTTTTTCTCTTCTCATCATGTAAAGATTAGAATCCCCTCTGTTAAAACTTGTTTCCTGATGTTTAAGCATTCATTTTCAACCAGAGTGTTTGAAGACAAGGATTCTCCAGCAAGCAATTCCTGCCAGGGAGTCTTGCCTAAGCCCTGAGCTTCTCTGTCCATTGCTAGGAAAGTTCAGGATTCTGAGAAGTATAGACTTCAATGCTGAGTGGCATTCAATTGTAAAGTTAGAGAGGATTAGGGAGTCCCTCAGAGAAGAATTTAAGTTATACAAGAGATAAAATATAATTATATTCTTTTTTTTTTGTTAATGATTCCCAAATAAACAGGTATGTTGATTTGTAAGATTCCACCCACTTGGCATCAAATTTAGGCATGCTTTTTAATATTGTTTCTTATTAATCATGTAAAATTATAGTTCTAAAGTTTTCCTTTACTTCTGGATTAACTGGAACTGGAGAGTGATTCTGTTTTTTTTTTTTATTTTTTATTTTTATTTTTTTTGTCATTGATCATTTATTCACTTTTTAGTTACAAGATTCTATATATTATTTTGGTCTTTATATTAATTATATCGTGGATGATTTTAGTGTGAATATACATACTTCCCTAAAAATTGAATGACTAGAAAATTTCTAAACCTTCATAACATAAAAATTCTACAAAACCATCAGGCTGTATTTATTTTTATATTGGTTGGTGGTGCATGTATTTGTTCTTTTTTTTTTTTTAGTTGCTACATTGCAAATAATTTTTTTTTTTTTTTTAGGGGAGAGACTTTTTAGTTCACATTTGTAACTTACAATCCATCTCTTTTGGAGATGACAAGGCAACAGGATGTTAAAACAACTAGTCAGGTCCTAGACACAGTCAAGGGAGACAGGAATAAATAAAAACATACATGGTCTTTAGCTTGCATTCTCTAATCTTACATAGAACAATAAGCAACACCAGGGAATGGAACCACCCACTTTCATTTTGGGTCTCCTCAAATCACTTAAGTCAATGATGTTGAAGGAGGACCCTTAATTGTCCTGGTCTCCCAGAACCGAAATAACAACACAGAAACTGTATTAATTAAATCACTGTTTGGTTCATTAGATCTAACTTCTTATTGGCTAATTCTTATCATATTGATTTAGCCTATATCTATTTTTTTTTTTTTTTTGTCAAAGCCTCCGTTTATTAGGGACAGGGTAACAACTTACTCTATACCCCCTGAATGAGGGCTTGGGGAGCAGGGCACAAGAGCATGGAATCTGGCCACGTGGTCCCAGTCACGTAACCTACATCCGGTCGGGTAGGCCAAGAAGTCAGGAGTTGCCACACCTAGTTCCCTGGATAGCTGGAATTTAAGGCAGGTTCCGCTATCAGATTAAGTTCGTTAGCAATTAGCGAATAGCTAATTGGGTGTGGGAGCAGGTTTTGCCAATAGGACTATTCTTAACATAATTATGGGTTTGGGGTTCCCTGCAGGCTCCCCAAGGTGATGGTTTCTCGCAACAATTCTTTAGGGGGAAACGGCTCCAACACTATTCCTCCTTTCTTATATAAAGGCAAGTAGTTATAGGTGGAGGGCACCAAGACAGAGTCAACCATGGTGTCAGATCTAAAGGAGAAGGGACTGGGACAAGGAGAGACCCTCCTCTCGACTGGTGAAGCAATTTACCTCTCCTGGGAACAGAGGGGTGCCTTATGAGTAGCATTAGTTTCTTGGAGCTTCTCAAATAAAAGGTATCTAGTAGGATTAAAGTTAGCAGATCACAGGGCACCTGTCTTAGGCTATGTGGAGAGCGCCCTCGTACCTAAAAACCATGCCATGTTGAGCCGGCCCTGTACAGCCTCTGTATGGTTTGAAATTTAGGTGAGGATCCACACTAACTCCCGATATTGGGCCCCTGTATCTATCATTAATGAAAAATCTGTGAGGTGCTCCTTAAACAAAAGATATGATATACATTTTGGCACCAATAACTCCATCTCCAGACAAGAAGAAAGGGCACCTTCCAAACCCAGTATTCACCTTTTAGTCTGGCCCATGGTATGTCCTCCTTCCTAAATGCCTACTCCACAAAAAGTTACGTGTGCTTGCCTGCCATCAATTAGGGAGGTGAAAAAGGGATCAAAATCTAAAATTCTTAACATATGCATTAAACCCAAACACTTTACAGCATGTGTCAAACCTTTCCCAACATCTATAAGCAGTTACAAATATCATTAGATCAATTTCAGTAAAAAGTACAATGACATACATTGTTGTCCAAATACCACCATTTCCAGACTCTGAGCAACAGTCTCTAGGAACCCCAATCTTTCCCCTTCTTAAGTGAAGAGGTTAGTATTTTAATTAAAATGAGTTCTGTGTCCCAAAGATTAAAACAGTCTGATGTCCAGTCTGCATCTCAGCTCCAAAGCAGACCAGAGTTCAAGCTGCAGAAGCAGTTTACGCACTTGTGCTTCAGGCCGGTGGGATTCCTGGGTGAGTGAGCGCTGGATTCAGCTATCTGAAGCACATCCTGGCATTATCTCACCGGGTCTCCCTGGACTCAGGAGGCAGAATTGACACCCTGTAGAGTGGAGCAGCAGGTTCTAATTATCGGGACTCCTCTCCTTGGGGGCAGAAAAAGCCAGACTAAGGACCTCTCTGCAATCGCCTCAGGAACTCCTCTGTGTCCGCAGCGCAGCCTCGACATCAGGCCCAGCTTTTATTTTCTTTCTGTGAAAAAAGCATAAACATATCCTCCCGACCCCAAATATATATAGGGTCGGGTTTTTTTTCATAATGCATTGCAAGGGCTTTTCCACCTTGCCTAGCAAAGGTCAGCTTGGTGTTATCATGTCAGATCCGTTTGCATCTGGATCTACTTGCAAGTTTCATAAGCTGCTTACAAGGAGCCTTATTATGCTCCATAATTTTTTTATTATTATTATTAGCCATATATGCAGTTCCTCCATTGAAGAGCCATTTGTAAAATTTAGCATAAAATCCTTTAAGGGATTTTTTTTTTGCTATAACATTAGCAAAATACAGTTGTGTGGGAATTGTAGCAATAATCATCTGGGGATCAAGCCATTTTTTAGCTTTTATCCTGCCCTTTTTGTACCAGACAGGCTACTGGTTTAAATTAAGAGTTTAACATCTTAATTGGCAAAACTTGAGAAGATTTTGCCATAAACAGCATTTTTTATAAAAATGTTGTAGAATAAGTTTTATATTTAATATGCACACTTGCCATAGCTTCATTATAATTAATATACTATATTTGTTGATTATTGTATACTTTACCTGTTGATTTATATTTTACCTGTTTGAGTACCTGTTAGGCAGCTTTAAGCTCTCTCTATTGAAACTGTTTTTTTTTATTTTATATTTTTTTCTATTCTAAGATGGCTCCCTTAATTAAGATGTGGTGCTTCTCTGCTCCCTAACCAAACTTCCTTTACTCCCAAACATCCCGTTTCCCCCAGGTTCCCCCACCATCCTCCCCTTCTCACATTTCTCTCCCCTTCTCCCCTCACCCCCCTCCCACCACACCCCCAAGATCCCAAATTTTTGCCCGGCAATCTGGTCTACTTCCCATAACCAGGAGGATAGCTATATGTTTTTCTTTCAAGTTCACCTTCTTATTTAGTTTCTTTAGGATATCAAATTATAGACTCACTGACCTTTATTTATCTCTAGAAACCAATTATGAGTGAGTACATCCCATGTTCATCCTTTTGCGTCTGGGTTGCCTCACTCAGGATAGTGTTTTCTATTTCCATCCATTTGCATGCAAAATTCGCGAAGTCATTGTTTTTTACCGCTGAGTAGTATTCTAATGTATATATATTCCATACTTTCTTCATCCATTCTTCCATTGAAGGGCATCTACGTTGTTTCCAGGTTCCGGCTATTACAAATAATGCTGCTATGAACATAGTTGAACAAATGTCCTTGTCATATGATCGGGCATCTCGTGGGTATATTCCCAAGAGTGGCATTGCTGGGTCCATGGGTAGGTTGATCCCAAAATTTCCTGAGAAAGCGCCACACTGCTTTCCAAAGTGGTTGCACAAGTTTGCATTCCCACCAGCAATGGATGAGGGTACCCCTTTCTCCACACAGCCTCTCCAGCAAAGGCTATCATTAGTGTTTTTGATTTAGCCATTCTGACAGGTGTAAGGTGATATCTCAATGTTGTTTTGATTTGCATTTCCCCTGATCGCTAAGGGGAGGCTGAGCATGACCTTAAGTGCCTTTTTGGCCATTTGAACTTCTTCTGTTGAGAATTCTCTTCTTCAGATCAGTGCCCCATTTTTTTAATTGGGTTAATTAGCATTTTAAAGTCTAGTTTCTTGAGTTCTTTATATATTTTTGGGAGATCTGACCTTTGTCTGTTCTTGGGCAAGTTGGTGAAGATCTTCTCCCAGTCAGTGGGTTCCCTTTTTGTCTTAGTGACAGTGTCTTTTTGCTTTTACAAGAAGCTTCTCCAGTTTCAGTAGGTCCCATTTATTCAATGTTGCCCTTAATGACTGTGCTGCTGGGGTTATACCTAGGAAGCGATCGCCTGTGCCCATCTGTTGTGGGTACTTCCCTTTCTCTTCTATCAGGTTCAGTGTGTTCAGATTGATATTGAGGTCTTTGATCCATTTGGACTTGAGTTTTGTGCATGGTGATGGATAAGTGGGTCAATTTCTTTCTTCTACAGGTTGACATCCAGTTGTGCCAGCACCATTTGTTGAAGATGCTTTCTTTCTTCCATTGTATACTTTTAGCACCTTTATCGAAAATGAGGTGTTCAGGTTTGTGGGTTAAGATCCGGGTCTTCTACACGATTCCATTGGTCGACTTCTCTATTTTTATGCCAATACCACACTGTTTTCATTATAGCTCTATAGTAGAGTTTAAAGTCAGGGATGGTAATGCCTCCAGAAGTACCTTTATTGTACAAGATTGTTTTGGCTATCCTGGGTTTTTTTGTTATTCCATATAAGTTGATTATTGTCCTTTTCAGATCAGAATGAAGAATTTTAATGGGATCTTGATGGGGATTGCATTGAATCTTATAAATTGCCTTTTTGGTAGGTTTGTCATTTTTTACTATGTTGATCTCTCCCAATCCAAGAGCAAAAGGGAGATCCTTCCATTTTTTCTGGTATCCTCTTCAATTTCTTTCTTCAATGCCTTTAAAGTTCTTATCAAATAGATCCTTCACTTCTTTGGTTAGAGTTACCCAGGATATTTTATGCTGTTTGTGGCTATCATGAAAGGGTGATGCTTCTCTGATTTCCCTGCTGCTTCCATATCCTTTGCGATATAGGAGGGCGACTTGATTTGGAGTTGATCTTGTATCCAGCCACATTACTAAAGGCGTTTATCAAGCTGTAGGAGTTCTTTGGTGGAGTTTTTGGGGGTCGCTTATGTAGAGACTATCATATCATCTGCAAATAACGAAAGTTTAACTTCTTCCTTTCAATTCGAATCCCCTTGATCCCCTCTTTTTTATGTTGTCTTATTGCTATTGCTAAAACTTCAAGCACTATATTGAAGAGGTATGGAGAGAGTGGACAGCCTTGTCGTGTTCCTGATTTAAGTGGGATGGCTTTGAGTTTCTCTCTCCGTTTAATTTGATGTTAGCTGTCGATTTGCTGTAAATAGCTTTTATTATATTTAAGTATGACCCTTGTATCCCTAATCTCTCCAAGACTTTTATCATAAAGGGATGTTTGATTGTCAAAAGCTTTTTCAGCATCTAAAGGAAATGATCATATGGTTTTTTTCAAACAGTTTATTTATATGATGGATTACATTGATAGATTTTCGTGATGTTGAACCAGCCTTGCATCTCTGGTATGAAGCCTACTTGATCATAATGGATAATGTTTCTAATGTATTCTTGGATACGGTTCGCCAGTATTTTGTTGAGGATTTTTGCGTCGATGTTCATAGTGAGATTGGCCTGTAATTCTCTTTCTTGGTTGAGTCTTTGTGTGGTTTTGGTATCAGAGTGATGGTAGCTTCTTATAAAAAATTTGGCAATGACTCTTCTGTTTCTATATTGGAAATACCTTAAGGAGTATAGGTATTAGGTCTTCTTGGAAATTCTTGGTAGAATTCCGCATTGAAACCGATCTGGTCCTGGGCTTTTTTTGCTAGGAGGTTTTTGATAACAGCTTCTAATTCTTCGCGACTGACAGGTCTATTTAGATTGCTCACCTGGTCCTGATTTAACTTTGGTATATGGTATTTATCTAAAAAAGTGTCCATTCTTCATTTTCCAGTTTTGTGGCATACAGGCTTTTGTAGTAAGATCTAATGATTCTCTGAATTTCCTCTATAAATCTGTGGTTATGTCCCTTTTCATTTCTGATCTTATTACATTTGCAGATTCTCTCTCTGCCGTTTGATTAGTTTGGATAGGGGTTTATCAATTTTGTTAATTTTCTCCAGGAACCAGCTTTTTGTTTCATTGATTCTTTGGATTGTTTTCTGTGTTTTCTATTTTGTTAATTTCAGCCCTCAGTTTGACTATTTCCAGTCTTCTACTCCTCCTAGGTGGAGTCTGCTTCTTTTTTTTTTTAGAGCTTTCAGGTGGGCTGTTAAGTCTCCAATGTATGCTTTCTCTGTTTTCTTTAATGGGCACTGGGCATTATGAACTTTCCCCTTAGGGACTGCTTTCAAAGTGTCCCTAAGTTTGAGTATGTTGATTCTTTATTTTCATTGAATTCAAGGGAAGACTTTAATTTCTTTCTTTATTTCTTCTTTAATCCAGGTGTGGGGGTCAATAGTTGACTATTCAGTTTCCATGAGTTTGCAGGCTTTCTGGGGTAGCATTGTTGTTGAATTCTTTTAGTCCGTGGTGATCTGATAAGACACAGGTGGTTATGGATATTTTTTGTAACTGTGGAAGTTTGCTTTGTTACCGAGGATGGGTCCAATTTTCGAGAAGGTTCCAGAGCTGCAGAGAAGAAGGTATATTCTCTTTCCTATTTGGGTGGAATGTTCCTATAGATGTCTGTTAAGTCCATTTGATTCAATACCTCCAGTTTAATTCTCTCTTATTTCTCTGTTAGGTTTCTGTCTGATTGACCTGTCCATTGGTGAAAGAGGCGTGTTCGAGATCTCCCCACTATTAGTGTGTGCGGTTTGATGGCTTCTTTGAGTTTTTAGTAATGTTTCTTTTACATATGTGGGTGCTTTTATATTAGGGGCATAGATATTCAGGATTGAGACCTCATCCTGATCAATTGTTCCTGTTGTGATTATAAAAATATCCCTCTCCATCTCTTCTGATTGATTTAAGTTTGAAGTCAACTTTGTTAGGAAATTAAGTATGGCCACACCTGCTTGTTTCTTAGGTCCATTTGTTGATGCCTTTTCCCATCCCTTTACTCTAAGTAGGTGCCTATCTTTGTGGTTGAGGTGTGTTTCTTGTAAAACATCAGAATGTTGGATCCTGTTTGCGTATCCAATCTCTTAGCCTGTGTCTTTTTATAGGTGAGTTGAGTCCATTGACATTAGGGATATTAATGACCAGTGGTTGCTAACTCTGGTCACTTTTTTAGTCATAGGGTTTGTGTGTTTGCTTTCTTTTAGTTGCGCTGGTAAAGGGTGTCTAGAAGTTTGAGTTATTGTGGTCATTGTTGGTCTCCTTGGTTTGTGATTTTCCTTCTGTTACTTTCTGTAAGGCTGGATTTGTGGCTGGCCGTATTGTTTAAATTTGTTTTTATCCTGGAAAATTTTGTTTTCTCCATTTATAGTGAACGAAAGCTTGGCTGGGTATAGTAGTCTGGGCTTGCATCCATGTTCTCTTAGCTTCATGCACATCTATCCAGGACCTTCTGGCTTTCATGGTTTCCATAGAGTATTGTCGGAGTAAGTCTGATAGGTTTACCTTTTTATAAGTAACTTGACCTTTTTCCTTTGCAGCTCTTAATATTCTTTCTTTATTCTGGATGTTTTGTGTTCTGATTATTATGTGGCAGTAGGAGATGTTTTTTCTGGTCCAGTCTATCCCGTGTTCCATGCTTCTTGAACCTTCAAAGGAATATCTTTCTTTAGGCTGGGAAAGTTTTCTTCTATAATTTTATTAAATATATTTTCTGAACCATTGAGCTGCTTCTTCTCCTTCTTGTATCCCAATTATTCTTAGGTTTGGTCTTTTTATTGTGTCCCATATTTCCTGAATGTTTTGTGATGAGAATTTGTTGGTTTTGCTGTTTTCTTTGGATCAGTGTGTTAATTTTCTCTATGGTATCTTCAGTGTCTGACATTCTTTCTTCTAACTCTTGTAATCTTTTGGGGTAATCTTGTCTCCTGTAGTTCCCTGTTCGTTTACCCAGATTTTCCATCTCCAACCTTCCCTCGGTTTGTGTTTTCTTCATTACTTCCATTTCATTCTTCAGGTTCTTGAACCATTTTCCCTTACCTGTTTGATTGCATTTTCTTATTTCTCTTGGTTTTCTTGGGTATCTTTGAGCGATTTATTCATTTCCTCTACCTTTTGTTTGTAATCTCTAATTGTTTATGGCAGTTTTTCACCTCCTGTTTAAGGTCTTCTATTATTTTCAAAAATTCACTTTTGGGTCGATTTCTTCTACTTCTTCTGGAGTAGGGGTGTACAATTCTTCTTATTTCGGGATCCCTGGGTTCTGGTGATGTCATGTTGCCTTTCAGGTTGTTGGAGGAATTCTTGCATTGGCGCCTTCCCCTCTCCTCTTTCAAATGAAGCCAAGAGAGGCCTGGTGTCTTGGTCCTGTCTTTGCTGTGCCTGTGTCTCTGGGTAGTATCTCTTCAGTGTAGAAGCAGGGACTGTCCCCGGGGCGATGGGCCCTCCTGGCACCCCGGATCCGATCTCCCCGCTGCCTGGGTGTCCCTTGTTGAACAAAGGGGCCGGCCCCGCTTGGTGCAGGCCAGCCACCTAGAGCCAGCGGAGCCACCACCCTCCCCGAATGTCCTCCCAATTCGGACCCTGTCCCAGCC
>CAWTZC010000129.1:0-17355 GCA_963919715.1 Microtus obscurus | reverse complement strand
ATTATCTATAGGCACCACAGTGTTTTTCATCAGTTAATGAAACCTTAATTTTTTCATTTTGTAACCATTGTCAATAATACTGCAAAATAAGAATCTGTGCATGAAAGATGGTCTTTGACATGTTAATTTCTTCTCCTTTTTAAATAGACGACAAGCAATTTTGACTGATTTTTTTAAACAAAATTTTCAAATATTGTTTTCCAGAATGACTGTCAGAGACGTGGTCAATATTGGAGGTGTCTACATCCCCTTTTATTCACATTGAAATCCTCCACCAGCACTTGCTACCTTGGCAATTGGTTATAGCCATTCTTACTGGAGTGAAGTACCTTATTGGACCCCCCTCTAACTGAAGATTGTTAATGCTGCTCTTTTTATTTTCACTTAGAGATGTTTGGCAATTTATAATATGTATGTGTATGTTTGTATGTGTGCTCTGAGGTTTCTTGTTGCTGAGTCTGGTCTTATGAGGAAGAAACCAACCTCAAACTCATGATCCTCTTCTACCTGAAGTGCTGCCTAAGTGTTGCCATTATAGGCATGTGTCACCATAAGTGACCGGCAGAGATGAATAACATCATAAAAAAAGAAATGGATCTAGCATGCACATACCGAATGGTCCATGTAGCAGCTGAGGAATACATAGTTGCGTTAGTTTACAAGAACGGCTGCAAAACCAGTCTCAACATGTTTTTAAAGAATGCAAAAGTAGCATCATATTACATATTTTCACATCGTAGTTATACAGAAGCAGAAACCAAAAGTGAGAGGAAATTTAGAAACAATGGACATTTATAATGGTCAAAATTTTTTTTAAATGATTAGTATGTTCCCGAGGAAATCAAGTGGTAAAAATCCACAAAATGATCTTGAAATAAATGGAAATGAAAAGCTCATACTGAGTTTATGGGATACAGCAAGTAGCGTGCTAAGAAAGAAGCCCCAGTCGAAAAGTAGAATAAACATTCTCACGCACAGCTTCATGAACTAACAAAGCAAGTCCAACATCACAGGGAAGGAGAAAGGGAGGGAAAGATGGAGGAAAGGGGTGATAGAGGGGGCAGAGAAGTGAGGAAGGGAGGGGAAGCAGACTAGAAAGCACAGACATGCACAAAAAGATGAATGAAACAAATAGTTGGATTTGGAAAAGATAAACAAAATTGAAATACTTAAAAGAAAAAGAAAAGCTGACCAGACAAATAAAAGCAGAGATGAAAGGAACGGACAGTTCACAGCTGAATACAAAGGATTATTAGAGACTAGAACTAAAAAACTACTCCTCAAAGCACTGGAAAGATGGAGAGAGAGGAAACCAGTATGTTTCTTATGCATGCGTGTGACCTATCAGAATTGACTCTTAGAGTATAGGAAACCTGAACAGAGGGAGGATTAACAAACTGAATTAATAATTTAAAACAAAAATCCTCTCCCACCTATGAAAGTCCAAGATGAGCGAAGGCTTCATTGCTGCCCTGGCTTTTAAAGTGATATTCTTCTCAAATTATTTAGAGAAACAAATGAGAGGAAACACTCCAAATGTATTCCATATGCCAAGTTGTACCTGCAGTAACCCAACCCAGTCCATAATGGATTAAGAACTTAGTAGACTAATATTTCTTTAAAAATCACATGCAAAGAACTGACAATAAAACACAAAAAAAAAAATCAACTTTAAAAAGCAAAAAGATTATACCTCTATCTCTTTGGGATCAAGTGGGGTTTATTTCTAGTGATAAACATGCGACAAATCAGCAGATGAGATAAATAACATCTGCATAACAAACTAAATTTCCACGTACGCACACACACATGTGAGCTTCTCAATGATGTAGGGAAGTAGTGAATAAATATCACTGTCTGCACCTGGTAGGAACCCCTAATATGCACACATACCCCAGCCCTGCCACGAATAAATAAGGAGATGAATGTGGTTAAAGAAATGTGTCTCAATAATAAAAAATAGCTCTGTATGACTAACTCACACACCCAATGTTCTGAGAAAAGAAAAAAAAAGTTGGAAACCACTTCTTCTGTGATTACAAACAGGACAAATTAAGATCCACTTTCTCACCCTTCGAGCTCAAGATAAAGAGATCCGGTAGAAGCAGTCATACACAAGGAAGAAACAGAGGCATTCAAAGAGGAGAGAAGGAAGCCAAATTATTACAGAGAAAAATGTAAAACCTTTACCAAAGATGGCTAGAATCGATAAGCAAAAGTCAGCAAGATTGCAGAATGAGAAGCCAACGTACAAAAAGTCAGGAGATTTATTATGTACCAGTAATGGAATTGCTAAGAAAGAAATGGAAAGAAAACCCCATTCATAACACTAAAAAAATGAACCAAGGAATAAATGTGACAAAGAAATGGAATGATTTCTACGATAAAAACTACGAAGTAGTGAGGAATAAATGGGGCAGAAGCGATGTGGCAAATGAAAAGGTCACCCTTGTTCTTGAGTTAGGGTGATTACCATTGCTAAAAATGGTCATATCACCCAAAATTCTCTCTAGAATCTGCCGTTTCTACTGAAAATATAAATGACATTCTTTACAAGTTAAGAAAAGCACCATGAAATACATCAAATAGCCAAGGGAACCCTGACCCCAAAATGTAGGGGAAAATGTGAGATCCCCAAATTATAAAACTGAAGTGTTGCTTCAGGACAGCCATTGATCTGGGCAAAGCTTTTTGGTATGTGACCTTAAAGACACACTCAACAATACAAACTTAGATTTTTTTTCATTGTTATTATTAAGATGTTTACATTTGAGTGCCTTCTAGCTTAACTTTTAGACTCCAAAACAGACTATTTTTCAAGACAGGAAATGCCAGACCAAATACACATTTCCCTTCAGTGTTCTAAGTCTGAAAAAACCACACGCCTTGTCAACCCAAAGCCAAGACATGTTCCCTTTGGTGGGGTAAATCAGCAATGATGACAGAATTAGTACTATATTAAAGTGGTGTGTGGTGCCTGCCCTTTGTTGAAAACAAAATTCTCTCTCTCTTTCTATTTCTTTTTCAGTTAGAGTAGCCAAAAGCCATAAACTGTCCAGAAGACTTTTGGTAAATCTCGGGCCCAGCTGTGCTGAGCTAACTCCACATGCGAAGGTAAGAGGAATCATCCTGTGTTTGGTACCCACGTGTTCCCAAATAACGTTGTGTTTGCTGCACTTTAATCAACCCTAAGTTTAGATGTTTTATCAAGCAAAAAGACTACATTTGATTGGAGACTGGGAGTTTTACCATGGCTAGTCAAAGAAATTCCTTTTGAGTTTTTAAAGTGATATGCTAATTGTTAGTATTCCCTATCCCCTTGTTCTCCCTGGAGGGGTTTCTCTCCACACCACCGGGTTCCTACTCCTTAGCTCCTACAGTCGCTTATGAAATAACCACTCTGAGGCTTAATATTAGCTACATACTGTTGACCTTTTAGCTCAGGCTTCTTATTAACTGACTCTTACATCTTAAAGTAACCCATTTTATTATTTTACCTTTTACCACAAAGCTTGCCGGTTTGCTACCTCTTGCTTCTTGGGCAGCTACAGGGTGTTTGGCTGACTCTGCCTTCTTTTCTCTTCCATCTCTGCTTGGTCTCCCACTTACAGGGATGCCTAATGCATTTCTTTCCTGTGGTTTCACATTGTTTTATTTTTGTTTTTGCGCATGTGTGTATTGTGGCATTAATTCTCATCTGTTCTTCAAGGAAATATTTCAAAATCTTCAAAATGGCCAAGTCAAGACTTGAAGTTACAATTAATTGTGCTGAAGTATTTCTGTAAACATTTGTAGAGTGTTGTACGTGCATCTGTTTCCATGTTCTCCACAAGTTCATCTACCACAGGGGTTTGCTGGAGTGTAAATGAATAATTACCACATTATATTTAAAAGAAGAATGGTTGAGCTGAGAATGGTGTGGATGCATTAATTCCCAGCACTTGGGAAGGAGAGGCAGGCGGATCCAGATTAGCCAGTGCTACACTGTGAGAACCTATCTGATAGATAGATAGATAGATAGATAGATAGATAGATAGATAGATAGATGATAGATAGATGGATAGATGGATAGATGATAGATAGATAGATAGATAGATAGATAGATAGATAGATAGATAGATGATAAATAGATGGATAGATGATAGATAGATAGATAGATAGATGATAGATAGATGGATAGATGGATAGATGATAGATAGATAGATAGATAGATAGATAGATAGATAGATAGATGATAAATAGATGGATAGATGATAGATAGATAGATAGATAGATAGATAGATAGATAGATAGATAGATAGATGATAGATGGATAGATGATAGATAGATAGATAGATAGATAGATAGATAGATAGATGATAGATAGATAGATGATAGATAGATAATGATATATAGATAGATAAACAAATAGATGATAGGCAGATGATAAATCTATCAACTTTAAATCTTATTCACAACGTATTTTTTCTTTATAATATGTAAGTTAGTTTTATGTATTTTTAACTTTGACACAATAGAAAATAACTAAATTTACACTTGACAGTTTACAGAAATTATTAGAAAAAAATAACAAGAATAAAGGGGATTAATTTGAATACATATTTATTAATTCCTATACTATTTTATTTTCTAAAAATAGAATACTCAAGTGTTGTGGAGTGTTGTTGCTTTTTGAACCGCAGATGCGGACAGTAATCTAAAAGTGTGCATCAATCCCTTACTATGATACCTGGCAAAGTACTACAGAGCCCCCAAAAGTATGCAGCACAGTTTACTTATTGGTTTCTATTTTCCATTTCACGTACAATAGTACTTATTTTATTCAACATCCCTACTGTGTTGCCAACTGACAGACAATTGCCTAGAATGTTCAGGCAGTCCTTCTTGAAGTGAAATTAGTCTGATTTATTCCTCTGTTCCTTTCCATGGACCCATGGTGAAAGCAGAGAAAAAAAGAGGATCTATAAATTGGCAACATTGGAATAAAATAACAGTAACCTCAGATGAATCATAGCACTCCCAAACCAAGAATCCCTTGTGACTAGTGGGATACATCTGCTTTCTATGACAAAATCCTTCAAACCTCACTTTTCCCCTGGCATTACTTGAAATAAAAAATGTCTCCCTTGAAGCAATACCCCGGGGGTCAGGATTGTCCTCTTACAAGAAAGCACAGGCTAACAGCATCCACATTCCACTCACGCCCCATGAGTACCGTAGGCTTTGATATCCACACATATGCTTTTAACCTGGATTAGCTGGAATATTCTGACTGTATAAAAAGCTTGCTATAGTCTTCAATAAGTTTCAAAAACAAACAAATGTTTAGAACAATTTAGAAGGTTCTCAACCTTCCTAATGCCGTGACCTCCACCACAAAATTATTCATGGCTGCTTCATAACTGTAATTTTGATACTGCCACAAATTAGCAATTAAATATCAGGATGTATTTTCATCATTACAAATTGATCCAAAGAGTCGCAACACACAGGTTGAGAACCACTGATCTATATCTCCTTCTTCCTTAAAATAGTATGATTCTATGAATGATTTTATATTTTAGCTTTCTTTAATTTAAATATTTCCCCCAACTCTTTAGGTCATTCTAAAAATTTATTCTTAACACCAGATAACTTGCTTTTAAGAAAATGTGTTTATTTAAATTCCTTCCAACTCTACATTTTAACATTCCCTACTCGTGCTCATATAATTTGAGAATAAAACGACTCATTATCTGGTCAGAGAGGATGGTAGACTCCCACAGAGATGCATGATTCCCTTAAAAAATAGAAAGAACACAATGGTACCTAAGCTTAGTGGCCTGTGTCATTGGGTGTGAGCACATTGTTGGTTCTAAAGACTTCTAGCATTGAACCTCATTTTATCATGTCTGATTAGAGCCCAATTTCAAGAAATATGGGGAAGCAAATTGTTCAAAAAAAAGAAAATTTTGAATCATGTAATATTTCAACCTTAATCACCCAGGATAACTATGATTGACAGAATTTAATTGTATACTTTGGAAGTATACTTTCTACTCAAATTTCATGAGGATTTTGAAGAACACTTTCTTTTTTCTTTTTTTATTGATTTTTATTGAGCTCTACATTTTTCTCTCTGCTCCTCCCTTTTTCTCCCCTCCCCTTCAGCCCTCTCCCATGATCCCCATGCTCCAAATTTACTCAGGAGATCTTGTCTTTTTCTACTTAGATTAGATCCATGTATGTCTCTTTTTTAGGGGTCCTCTGTCTAGGTTCTCTGAGGAGTTTGAAGAGTGGTTCTCTGGTTTTCTTTCCTTTATGTCTAAAAGCCATTAATGAATGAGTACATATGATATTTGTCTTTCTAGATCTGGATTACCTCACTCAATATAATGTTTTCTAGATCCTATTTGCCTGCAAATTTCCAAGATGTCATTATTTTTTCTGATGTGTAGTACTCCATTGTGTAAATGTACCACATTTTCCTTATCCATTTTTCAATCAAGGGGCATTTAGGTTGTTTCCAGGTTCTGGCTATGGCAAACAAAGCTGCTATGAACATAATTGAGCACATGTCCTTGAAGAACACTTTTCTTAAGTATGATAGAATTTTAATTTCAGATTTGAATTCTAATCATTAGTCATACTCTAGTCTGTGTGAATTTTGCTTTCTTGTTTCTATTATGATAGATTTATCTATAAGTTTCCGTAACTGAGATGTTAACAATCACATTGAAAGGCATGCATTGCCTCTTAGATGTTTAGTACAGTTTCCGGTGAACTGTGTTATAAGTATTAAAACATACTCTTAAAACTGCATTTAGGGCACTCATGTAGTTAATACTAAATATTGCCAAAATATAATAGAAAACATTGAAGTGAATTGTTTAAACAATACTATGAAAAGACAGATGTAGCTAGTTCAGAAGTCAGCCTTTATCAGGGTTTTTTAT
Source organism: Microtus obscurus (assembly GCA_963919715.1). Lineage (NCBI taxonomy): Eukaryota > Metazoa > Chordata > Mammalia > Rodentia > Cricetidae > Microtus > Microtus obscurus. The sequence goes on along the minus strand of CAWTZC010000129.1, from coordinate 10,420 downwards.
TGATGAAAATTTGTTATTTAATATTAGATAATATTCAAAATATGCTATTATATTAATACCCAAAGAAGAGGTCTAGGGTGGGGACCAGGACATTTTGTTTCCACACCGCTGAACTCCAAGGGCACACGACACTGGGCTATTTTAGTTAGTCTTTTTGCCCGATCAGTTTGAGCTTGATATCATTATTAGAAACGTGTGTCCTGTTGCTTACTTCTTTTTTATATTAACTGTTTGGTGTTGTTTTCTTATCCATTTTTATTTTTTTGCATTCTTACCATATTTTACATGTCTGATTTGCCATCTGTAGCAAAATTACGATGTTCAAGCTTTGTTTTGTTTTTCTGAGATTTTTCTCTTTTAGATGTGGTATCTGTTCCCTCTTCCCTGGGATCTGGGTCTGATTAGAATCAACTTTGGACCAATAGAATGTGAAACTGACATTATGCCAGTTCTGGGCAGAACTTTAACCTTGCAACCATTCCTGAGTTCTTTTGAGCCTGAAGGAGGACACGAAAGGCCACCAACCTCCCTCTGGGACAGATACTACAGGAAGATTCTGAGCCCATCTGGAGAGAGGGCCAACTCAAGGGACAAAGAGTCACTCAAGGGAGCTCATCTTTCTAATTACCGCTATACTAACACACTGGGTATGACTGACATCATCGACCAACCTGACTATTCTGGTTCTAAATAAATACCTATTGACACTTATTGAAACCACTGTTAATGCAGCAGGGGAACGCCAGTTCAGCCTTGCCGATCACATAACCTCCAAAATGCGAGGGCTAACAAATAAACAAAGCTGTTGCATAAGATGCCCTTTTTCCTTAGTCTATAGAAACATATATTATGAAACGTGACTTTCAGATGATAGAATTTACGTATTTATACATTTTATAAGATACATAAGAAGACGACCCTCTATCAAAGGTAGGTACTGTGGCATGCATTGCCTCTTAGATGCTTAATACAGTTTCTGGTGAGCTGTATATTAATATTTTTTAAATATTTTTAATTTAAAAAAACAACTTTTTTTGTGGTCTTAATCTTCTGTATTGGCATTTGCATTGTTAATTTCATCTTTCAATAAATACTATTTCTAGCCAAGAAAATGCATGTCCCTTTTCATTAAAACTTTTTGTTTGATTGATTGTTTACTTTATTTTTTACTCAGTTTACAATGTAGAAGCATTCCTCATAGTGTTTTTTTTTCTTGTTTTTCTGTTTAGTCTCCCTCTTTCCCATTTCTCTGCCTTCAGAATTTTCATTGTATTTTTATATATAACATATTCTACTATAGAAATGTTCAGAAGTTTGTGTGAAGTTACCTGAAGGCATCAATTTTAGGAGATTGGAAAATTGTGTCCCCATACCACCCCAAGTCTTCTGGGGGCTTCTTGGATCTCTTTATCATTTACAAAAGAGCACTGAGCAAACAGCACAGCCATCATGTGCTGTGACACATTTTACTAGCAGAACCAAGATTTTCAGATTCAAGAAAATAAAAGGCTATCTACATTGCATTCTCAGTTTTGGAAACTATTTGCAGTATATTCATAAGGTTGTCTATTGCCAAAGAGGATTGTTTATCATTAAATCATGTTAAGAAGCCATGCATTCAGACACACAAGGGTAACTGTGCACTGCGGTGGGGCCTTGAAATAGTGGTTGGCGACTCACAGCCATTTCGAAAAGTTAGGTCTGTTTTTCAGCATATGCATCAAAGTATTTCCCCCTATTAGAAAGCTTGTTCTTGTTCATCATCTTCAGCCACGCTTGTTTGGTCAGTGGCAGCTGTTGTAAAAGTCATGCACTGAGGATACACACAGAAAAATTACATTGTGTACAGAAAGATCCCTTGTGTCATCAAATGTCCAGTTGGCATTTGAGCTTGCTAACAACCTTTTACCTCATAATGTCATAAATACCACGTAGACCTGATTGAAAACTCACACTTGTATAGAATAAACACATTATCCAGTAATAAATTAACTTAGGAAAGAACCTCATACACAGGGATGACGCTAAAATGGACCTTTATCTGTTTGGTCAGAAGGTGTAGCACTATGAAGACAACTGTACTGATAATGATTCTGAGTAACTGATCACTTTAACAAAAGCAGATCAGCACTAACATGTATGTATTAGATGGTCGCTACTGTGGATCTGTAATCTGGGCATTTTAGCTGAATTTTCTGCTTCAGGGTTTCATGAGGAAGAAATTAAAGTTTAAGGTTGGAACTGGGATCCCATTTAAGTCTCACTGGGGAAGAAATCTGTTTCCCTAGGAGGTTGGCAGGGACTTAGTTTATTATTCTTGTTCACTATTGACCAGAAGTAACCCCCAGTTGCTTGCCATGTGGACCTCTTCATTAAGCAGCTCACAACACTTCAACCTGTTACACCTCACCCTAAAAAGGTAGGTGGAAGTTTTCTAGAAAAGAGAGAAAAATCAGAATCCAGTGCAATCTATTCATGTGCATACCAACCACTCACGCTGCCACAGCCCATTCATTAGTAGTATGTTATAGATCCTGCCAGTGGGGCAATATATGAGGACTTGTAATTTGAAGCTCTAGAGCATTGAGCCTTCTTAGAGTCAATTTTGGAGTTTCTGTGTTCTATTGCTTTGTAGTGGCATTTCATTTATATTTTAATAAAGTTCGCCTAAGAATCAGAAAATTAAAACAGCCACACTGGCCAACCTTACAGATCAGGCAACAATGGCACACACCTTTAACGTAGTAGCCACACTACTTTGCCATAGAAACCAGGTGATAGTGGTGCACACCCTTAATCCCAGAACTAGAGAGGATTATAAAACAGGAGGAGACAGCTCTCACTCTCATTCTGAGGTTTCCTGGAGTCAGGATCATTATTTTTGGACTGAGGTCAAGGTAAGAGTCAATAGCAAAAGTAAATTTCTGGGCAAGAAAATGCCCTTACCTTGACAGTATGCTGTCCTAATTGGACAATCAGGACAAAAAAAGAAAGTGATTGCCAAACATTGTCAAAAAAATGAAGGCACAGCCCTCCCTTCAGAATATCCTGCTTCACAGAAAAGTCTGTAGAATATGCTAGGCCTGTAGGCTAAAGATGGATGCACCAACATTGTAGCAGAACTTTGGGTGACTGCCCAGGCAGCCAGCTGTTACTGTCATTAATGATTCACATTTTTGGAAGTCGCTTGTTTGCACTTCCTGTTTACTAAGTTAATATTATTTCCTTCTTGGGTGTCTGAGGGAGTTGAAGACTAGATAGCTATAGTTATAGTTTACCAGACATAGAAAGCAAGTTATGATAGAAAGTAAATAAGGTATAAGACTTTGGACTCGGAACCACACAACAGCTCCCAGCTCAGCCTGTTTGGGCGCTGGGACAGGGTCCGAATTGGGAGGGCATTCGGGAGGGTGGTAGCTCCTTTGTCTAGGTGGCCGGCCTGCACCAAGCGGGGCCGGCCCTTTGTTCGCGGGACCGCCCAGGCAGCAGGGAGATCGGATCCGGGCAGGAGGGCCATCGCTCGGGTAGTGAGTTTCGAGCCGGCGGCAGCCCCGGGACAGGCAGCTCAGACGTTCCCCAACCCCTCGTGCACTCCTGGTCAGTCTGCGGGGGCTGTACTCCTTGATACCTCTTCTCCATTCCTGTCCCACCCACCTTGCATCCAAGGCCCTCCCCCACTACCTCTGACCCCCCTCCTCTTTGAACCACACAACAGCTCCCAGCTCAGCCTGTTTGGGCGCTGGGACAGGGTCCGAATTGGGAGGGCATTCGGGAGGGTGGTGGCTCCTTTGTCTAGGTGGCCGGCCTGCACCAAGCGGGGCCGGCCCTTGTTCGCGGGACGCCCAGGCAGCAGGGAGATCGGATCCGGGCTCAGGAGGTGTCGGCTGGGGTGAGTTGAGTTTCGGTGCGGCGGCAGCCCGGAACAGGCAGCCCAGACGTTCCCCACCCCTCCTGCACTCTCTGGTAGTGCGGGGTGTTGTACTCCTTCGACACCTCTTTCCCATTCCTGTTTCCACCTCACCATGCATCCAAGTGCTCACTCCGGCATTCACCTCGACCCCTTCTCCCTCTTTGAACCACACAACAGCTCCCAGCTCAGCCTGTTTGGGCGCTGGGACAGGGTCCGAATTGGGAGGGCATTCGGGTGGGTGGTGGCTCCTTTATCTAGGTGGCCTACCTGCACCAAGCAGGGTCGTCCCTTTGTTCGCGAGACACCCTAGCAGCAGGGAGACCAGATCCGGGGTGCCAGGAGAGACATCACTGGGGGGTGGTGCTGAGGGAGTCCCATGTGGATGGTTGTCCATGTTTGGGTACTGAGGAGTTCAAGCTCAGCAGGACGGTCCCTGCTTCTACACTGAAGAGATACACCCAGAGACTCAGGCACAGCAAAGACAGGACCAAGACACCAGGCCTCTCTCGGCTTCATTTGAAAGAGGAGATGGGAAGGCGCCAATGCAAGAATTCCTCCAACGACCTGAAAGGCAACATGAGCATCACCAGAACCCAGGAATCCTGAAATAAGAAGAATTGTACACCCCTACTCCAGAAGAAGTAGAAGAAATCGACTCAAAAGTGAATTATTTGAAAATAATAGAAAGACCTTTTTAAACAGGAGGTGAAAAACTGCCATAAACAATTAGAGATTACAAACAAAAAGGTGTCAAAAGGAAATGAATAAATGGCTCAAAGATACCCAAGAAAACCAAGAGAAACAAGAAAATGCAATTAAACAGGTAAGGGAAATGGTTCAAGACCTGAAGAATGAAATGGAAGTAATGAAGAAAACTCAAACCGAGGGAAGGTTGGAGATCGAAAATCTGGGTAAACCAACAGGAACTACCAAGACAAGTACTACCAACAGATTACAAGAGTTAGAAGAAAGAATGTCAGACACACTGAAGATACCATAGGAGAAAATTAACACACTGATCAAAGAAAACAGCAAAACTAACAAATTTCATCACAAAACATTCAGGAAATATGGGACACAATAAAAAGACCAAACCTAAGAATAATGGGATAGAAGAAGGAGAGGAAGTACAGCTCAATGGTTTCAGAAAATATATTTAATAAAATTATTGAAGAAAACTTTCCCAACCTAAAGAAAGATATTCCTTTGAAGGTTCAAGAAGCATACAGAACACCGAATAGACTGGACCAAAAAAAACATCTCCTGTCATATAATAATCAGAACCACGCAACATCCAGAATAAAGAAAGAATATTAAGAGCTGCAAAGGAAAAAGGTCAAGTTACTTATAAAGGTAAACCTATCAGACTTACACCGACTACTCTATGGAACCATGAAAGCCAGAAGGTCCTTGGATAGATGTACTGCAGAAGCTAAGAGAACATGGATGCAAGCCCATACTATACCCAGCCAAGCTTTCGTTCACTATAAATGGAGAAAACAAAATTTTCCAGGATAAAAACAAATTTAAACAATACGTAGCCACAAATCCAGCCTTACAGAAAGTAACAGAAGGAAAATCACAAACCAAGGAGACCAACAATGTCCACAATAACTCAACCTGAACACCCTTTACCAGCGCAACTAAAAGAGAGCAAACACACAAACTCTATGGCTAAAAAAGTGACCGGAGTTAGCAACCACTGGTCATTAATATCCCTTAATGTCAATGGACTCAACTCACCTATAAAAAAGGCACAGGCTAAGAGATTGGATCTTAAACAGGATCCAACATTCTGCTGTTTACAAGAAACACACCTCAACCACAAAGACAGGCACCTACTTAGAGTAAAGGGATGGGAAAAGGTTTCAAGCAAATGGACCTAAGAAACAAGCAGGTGTGGCCATACTAATTTCTAACAAAGTTGACTTTCAAACTTAAATCAATCAGAAGAGATGGAGAGGGATATTTTATACTCACAACAGGTACAATTGATCAGGACGAGGTCTCAATCCTGAATATCTATGCCCCTATATATAAAAGCACCCACATATGTAAAAGAAACACTACTAAAACTCAAGGCTGCCATCAAACCGCACACTTTTACTAATAGTAGGAGATCTCAACACTCCTCTTTCACCAATGGACAGGTCAACCAGACAGAAACCTAACAGAGAAATAAGAGAATTAATGGAGGTATTGAATCAAATGGACTTAACAGACATCTATAGAACATTCCACCCAAATAGGAAAGAATATACCTTCTTCTCTGCAGCTCATGGAACCTTCTCAAAAATTGACCACATCCTCGGTAACAAAGCAAACTTCCACAGTTACAAAAAAAATATCCATAACCACCTGTGTCTTATCAGATCACCCTAGGACTAAAGTTAGAATTCAACAACAATGCTACCCCAAAGCCTACAAACTCATGGAAACTGAATAGTCTATTATTCCACACCTGGATCAAAGAAGAAATAAAGAAAGAAATTAAAGTCTTCCTTGAATTCAATGAAAATAAAGAATCAACATACTTCAACTCTTATGGGACACTTTAGCAGTCCTAAGGGGAAAGTTCATAAGCCCTTAGTGCCCACTTAAAAGAAAAAACAGAGAAAGCATACATTGGAGACTTAACAGCCCATCCTGAAGCTCTAGAAAAAAAGAAGCAGACTCACCTAGGAGGAGTAGAAGACTGGAAATAGTCAAACTGAGGGCTGAAATCAACAAAATAGAAACACAGAAAACAATCCAAAGAATCAATGAAACAAAAAGCTGGTTCCTGGAAAAAATCAACAAAATTGATAAACCCCTATCCAAACTAATCAAACGGCAGAGAGAAGAATTTGCAAATTAATAAGATCAGAAATGAAAAGGGGGACATAACCACAGACATAGAGGAAATTCAGAGAATCATTAGATCTTACTACACAAAAGCCTGTATGCCACAAAATTGGATAATGTAAAAGAAATGGACACTTTTTTAGATAAATACCATATACCAAAGTTAAATCAGGACCAGGTGAACAATCTAAATAGACCTGTCAGTCGCGAAGAATTAGAAGCTGTTATCAAAAACCTCCCCACCAAAAAAAAGCCCAGGACCAGACTGGTTTCAATGCGGAATTCTACACAGAATTTCCAAGAAGACCTAATACCTATACTCCTTAAGGTATTTCACAATATAGAAACAGAAGAATCATTGCCAAATTCCTTTTATGAAGCTACCGGGTCACTCTGATACCAAAACCACACAAAGACTCAACCAAGAAAGAGAATTACAGGCCAATCTCACTCATGAACATTGACGCAAAAATCCTCAACAAAATACTAAACCGTATCCAAGAACACATTAGAAAAATTATCCATTATGATCAAGTAGGCTTCATACCGAGAGATGCAAGGCTGGTTCAACACTACGAAAATCTATCAATGTAATCCATCATATAAATAAACTGAAAGAAAAAAACCATATGATCATTTCATTAGATGCTGAAAAAGCTTTTGACAAAATTCAACATCCCTTTATGATAAAAGTCTTGGGAGATTAGGGGATACAAGGGTCATACCTAAATATAATAAAAGCTATTTACAGCAAACCGATAGCTAGCATCAAACTAAACGGAGAGAGAAACTTAAAGCCATCCCACTTAAATCGGGAACACGACAAAGCTGTCCACTCTCTCCATACTTCTTCAATATAGTGCTTGAAGTTTTAGCAATAGCAATAAGACAACATAAGGGGATCAAGGGGATTCGAATTGGAAAGGAAGAGGTTAAACTTTCGTTATTTGCAGATGATATGATAGTGTACATAAGCGACCCCAAAAAACTCCACGAAAGAACTCCTACAGCTGATAAACACCTTTAGTAATGTGGCAGGATACAAGATCAACTCCAAAAATCAGTCGCCCTCCTATACACAAAGGATATGGAAGCAGAGAGGGAAATCAGAGAAGCATCACCTTTCACGATAGCCACAAACACATAAAATATCTTGGGGTAACTCTAGCCAAAGAAGTGAAGGATCTATTTGACAAGAACTTTAAGGCATTGAAGAAAGAAATTGAAGAGGATACCAGAAAATGGAAGGATCTCCCTTGCTCGTGGATTGGGAGGATCAACATAGTAAAAATGGCAATCCTACCAAAGGCAATTTATAGATTCAATGCAATCCCCATCAAGATCCCATTAAAATTCTTCACTGATCTTGAAAGGACAATAATCAACTTTATATGGAATGGCAAAAGGCCCCGGATACCAAAGCAATCTTATACAATAGGGGTACTTCTGGAGGCATTACCATCCCTGACTTTAAACTCTATTACAGAGCTACAGTAATGAAAACAGTGTGGTATTGGCATAAAAATAGAGAAGTTGACCAATGGAATCGTGTAGAAGACCCGGATCTTAACCTACAAACCTATGAACACCTCATTTTCGATAAAGGTGCTAAAAGTATACAATGGAAGAAAGAAAGCATCTTCAACAAATGGTGCTGGCACAACTGGATGTCAACCTGTAGAAGAATGAAAATAGACCCATACCTATCACCATGCACAAAACTCAAGTCCAAATGGATCAAAGACCTCAATATCAATCTGAACACACTGAACCTGATAGAAGAGAAAGTGGGAAGTATGCTACAACAGATGGGCACAGGCGATCGCTTCCTAGGTATAACCCCAGCAGCACAGTCATTAAGGGCAACATTGAATAAATGGGACCTATTGAAACTGAGAAGCTTCTGTAAAGCAAAAGACAATGTCACTAAGACAAAAAGGCAACCCACTGACTGGGAGAAGACATCTTCACCAACCCGGCAACAGACAAAGGTCTGATCTCCAAAATATATAAAGATCTCAAGAAACTAGATTTTTAAAATGCTTCAATTAACCCAATTAAAAAATGGGGCACTGGATCTGAAAGAGAGAATTCTCACCAGAAGAAGTTCAAATGGCCAAAAGGCACTTAAGGTCATGCTCAGCCTCCCTTAGCGATCAGGGAAATGCAAATCAAAACAACATTGAGATATCATCTTACACCTGTCAGAATGGCTAAAAATCAATAACACCAATGATAGCCTTTGCTGGAGAGGCTGTGGAGAAAGTGGGTACCCTCATCCATTGCTGGTGGGAATGCAAACTTGTGCAACCACTTTGGAAAGCAGTGTGGGTTTCTCAGGAAATTTGGGATCAACCTACCCATGGACCCAGCAATGCCACTCTTGGGAATATACCCACGAGGGGCCCGATCATATGACAAGGTCATTTGTTCAACTATGTTCATAGCAGCATTATTTGTAATAGCCAGAACCTGGAAACAACCTAGATGCCCTTCAATGGAAGAATGGATGAAGAAAGTGTGGAATATATACACATTAGAATACTACTCAGCGGTAAAAAACAATGACTTTGCGAAATTTGCATGCAAATGGATGGAAATAAGAAAACACTATCCTGAGTGAGGTAACCCAGACCCAAAAGGATGAACATGGGATGTACTCACTCATATTTGGTTTCTAGAAATAAATGAAGGTCAGTGAGTCTATAATTTGATATCCTAAATAATCTAAATAGGAAGGTGAATCCAAAGAAAAACATGCCGCTATCCTCCTGGTTATGGGAAGTAGACTAGATTGCCGAGCAAAAAACGGGGATCTTGGGGATTGAGGTGGGAGGGGGTAAGGGGAGAAAGAGGAGAGAAATGTGAGAAGGGGAGGGTGGGGGGAACTTGGGGAAACAGGATGATTGGGATAAAGGAAGGTTGGTTAGGGAAACAGAGAAGCACACATCTTAATTAAGGGCATCTTAGGGTTGGCAAGAGACTTGGATTAGAGGGGCTCCCAGGTGCCCAGGGCGATGTCCCCAGTTAGTTCCTGGGGCAGCTGAGGATAGGGAACCTGAAATGACCCTATCCTATAATACTGATGAATATCTTGCATATCACCAGAAATACGTCATCTGGCGATGGATGGAGATAGAGACAGAGACCCACACTGTTACCTGGACTGAGCTCCCAATGTCCCAATGAGGAGCAGAAGGAGAGAAAATATGAGCAAAGAAGTCAGGACCACAAAGGGGGTGCGCCCCTGCACCCGGAAGACAGTGGGCAGTGATTTTGGCGAGAGCTCACCAAGGCCAGCTGGACTGGAATGAAAAAGCATGGGGATTCCGGACTCTCTAAATCTGACGGACAATAAGGGCTGCTGAGAAGCTGGCGGACCATGGCAACACGGAGTTTTGATCCTGCTTCATGTTCTGGCTCTGTGGGAGCCTACCCAGTTTGGATGTTCACCTTCCTAGACCAGGATGAGGGGGAGGACTTTTGGACTTCTCCAAGAGGGCAGCGGGGAACCCTGACTGCTCTTTCAGGCTGAGAGGGAGGGGGAGGAGTGGGGGAGCTGAGGAGGAGAGGGAGGAGTGGGAGGGAAATGGGAGGCGGGGAGGAGGCTGAAATTTCTTTTTTCTCCAATAAAAAATATAAATTAAAAGAAAAAAAAAGAAAAAA